>JAWQFY010000338.1:0-35994 GCA_037055185.1 Capillidium rhysosporum | reverse complement strand
TTTTAATAAATCTATAAATATAAAGTTAAAATTTTTAAAATTTTAAAAGTATTTAATACTAATTTATTATTTAACATACTAAATAAATATATAAAAAAATTATAAATAAAATTATTTTTTATTAAAAATTATTAAAAAAGTTTGGTTAGCAAGTATTTGCTAATGTTTGTAAGCGTATATACTAGAGTAAAAATACTAAAATTTTAAAAATTTATATTAAATATACTTTTTTATATAGTAAAAAAGCTAAATATTAGTAGTGCTATTTAAAAAAAAACTTATAAGTAGTTATAAAAAGCTTTAATAAAATAGTTAAAGTTTAAGTTTATAGCTAATAGCTATAAATTATAAGTTTAAATATTAAAAAAGTACTTTAATATAAATATGTCTTTTTTTAAACTTGCTATATTAAATTTTTTTATAATAAAATATTCTTTAATTTAAATAATATTTTATTTAATACTATATAAATATATATAAATTTATTAATCTATTCAAAATTTTATTTAATAATATAAATATTTACTAATTTAAAACTTAAACTTAAAAAAACTAGATTTATTTTAATATACTAGCTATTTTTATTAGTTTTTTTTTCTTTAAAATTTTTAAATATATTTTAATCTATTTAAATAAAAAATTATATACTTACTACTATATAGCAAGTATTTTTTCAAAATACTATTTATTATAAAAAATTTAAAATTTAAATAAGTTTTAGTAAAATATATTAAAATTTTAAAAATATATATATAACTAACTAAATAAAATATAGTTAAATAATTAAAATCTAATTATATTTAGCTTTTTAAATAAAACTTGGCTACTTTTTAAAATAATTAATTTCTTATTTAATATATTTTTATTTATTTAAATATAGTATTAATAAGTTATTACTTTTTATATATTATTTTTTAAAGTTAAATATATAAGTATTATAATATTTATTAATATTTATATAAGCAATTCAAAAAAAATTAAAGTTATATTTAGTATATAAATTATTTATATTTTAAAAATAATAAATTAGTTAAAAAATCTTTAAACTAAATTAAACTTTATATTTACTATATTTTTAATTTTAAAAAATAATTAAACAACTAAATATTTAAGCTTAAATTAATTATTTAGTTTAGCTATTTTATATAAAATATTGACATAATATATATTAAATGAAAATTAGAAATTTTGTGCCTATACTTTATTTATTTCTACTTTTAAATAAAAATTTACTATTTATATTAATCTTTGTAAAACTAATTTATTATTATTTGTTAAGTATATAGCTATATAATTAATATATTATATATTTTTTTCAATATACCCTCTTTTTTATCATACTTCTTCAAGATTTAGCAATAATAATTAGTTTACCTCTCTAGTCATTCCTATAGTTAGTATATTAGCTTATTTAAAGTTAACTACTAAATATAAATTTTAATATTTTACCTTATATAAATGTAAATAAATATGAGATATTTAAAGCTAATAATTCAAGATCATAGTGTACCTTGATTTCCAACCCAGTCCTTTGTTATTATGCCATCCTTATGGCTCTCTCCTTAGAAAGTTAATTAATAAATTATACAAAAAAGTTAGAAATATTGGGTTTTATTATTTCCACAAAAATAATACACTTTGTTTTTTGTCTGTATAATGACGAAACAACGAGGTTGAAGTGATAAGAATTGACCAATAGAATTATTTCAAATTGATGACAAAAACTTAAAACTCTTGGTTGATGTTTATTGTTTTTCAGCATTAGATATAAAACAGAAAAGAAAAAAAGAATGGCAAGGTCAACTCATCATAAGAAATTGACCAACAGTTTAATATTGGGTACACTAGTTGTCTTACTTTTAGTTTCTACGGTTAATGGACATGGGCATCACCATCACCATCATCATGACCACGATCATGATCATGTAAATCACCATCACCATCATGACCATGGAGGTAGCAATTTAGGCAGTGGAGCAACTATGTTGACAACTTTATTAACTTACTTATTTCCAACTGAAAGTGCTATGGTGAATTCGTTTTTAGCCACCTTCTATATAAGTTTATTTCCCAACTTGATTCTGTTAGTAGTACCTAGTACTATCGCTGGTTCGAAATTAAATCTGTTAGTAAGTTTTGCAGTGGGAGGATTGTTAGGTGATGTATTTCTACATTTATTGCCACACACCTTTCACGACACTTTTTTAGCTGCTAAAGGTAAAGGTGACGATTATTTGTTGAAAAGGAATTTGACGGTAGGTATAAGTATCTTCATAGGTGCTATCGGTTTTTTCGTTTTGGATAAGTTTTTACGCATAGTTTCAGGCAAATCAGGTCATTCACATTCCCATTCACACTCTCATTCACATAATCATGAACTTAAAGATAGTTCGAAAGCTAGTTCAACTTCAGTACAGATAGATGACAACTCCTCCAAAGTAATTAACCGTAAACCTTCAAAATCTCATTCGGTTCCTGCTCTTACTACTTCTGAAAGCAAACCCGATTCTGTTCCTGAAGTGAAACATTCAGCTTATTTAAATCTGATAGCTGATTTCTCTCACAACTTTACGGACGGACTAGCTATTGCTGCCTCATTTTACGCTTCGAAACCTATAGGGATATCTACTACGTTGGCTGTATTTCTACACGAGATCCCTCACGAAGTAGGTGATTTTGCTATCCTACTTCAAGCCGGATTCTCAAGATTAGCTGCCATGTACTCCCAATTCTTCACCGCCTTAGGAGCCTTCCTAGGTACTGTGGTGGGTGTAGCTATTCAGGAGCTTTTGAGCGTGTCGACCGATAACAAACTACATCAACCTGGATTCTTGGAACGGTTCGGGATTCCCGTAGATTTAAATGACCTTGTACTACCACTCACAGCTGGCGGTTTCTTATATATAGCTACCGTATCAGTGATCCCAGAACTCTTAGAGGTTCCTGACGATTTGAAGGATAAGGAAGGTAAACCCGACAAATTGCGGTTAGCTTTCCAACTGGGATTGGAACTCATCTGTATGGGAGTAGGCGTTGCTCTCATGGCTCTTGTTTCGTTGTACGAGTAATTACCCCCTACTACTTTTATGGCTATTAACATCGTCTCATTTAAAATTTTAAATCGAATTAGATTTACTTTCTTGCTAGTAGAATGCTATACTGTTCTCTAGTAAATGAGTTTTAAATTTTTGGTTAATTGTAACATTTTTTTTCGAATTGTAATTTTTTATGTGATATTTAAAATTTTAAGCTATACTTTATGCATTTAATTTTTAATAATAATAATAATAATATACAGTTGAAATCTTTTGTAAAATCTATCACCTTCTTTAACTCGCTTAAAATTTTAATAGTGGACTAAGTTATAAATATTGATATATATTAATGTAGCTGTTTTTATTTAATTTAACCAATGTTTATAAGACATACTCTTCCAACTTAAACTTTCTCAAACCGTTTCTTGTAAACAGCAGTTTAATTTCTCTTCCGTCATCATTACAGCATCCTCTTCCCGATATGTACAAAAATCATATAGGAATGTAGTAAATATAGCAGCGATTATAGGAGCTACAATTGGGATCCAAAAGTAAACCTGATCCTTACCAAAAACATTTCCCCCGTAACCTACGGTAAGTAACAACAATCTTGGTCCTAAATCACGAGCTGGATTTAAACAGAACCCAGTCGACCAGCCCAAACTTATACCTAAAGTAGTCAAACTGGCACCGATTATCAAAGGTACAAGCCATGCTGGAATTTTACTTTTATTAGTTTTATAATTTGAATCAGTTACAGTTAGAATAACTGATACTAAGATACATGTACATATAAACTCTACTACAAACGCTTGAAAGTTAGAGATGTCGGGGTGCTTATTAGTTATAAATATTCCAGATAGATCTTTTGTAATGTTGTTATTGTTGACCAATAACGTAAAGTTGGTGAAGTAGACTAGAGCTGCGGCACAGAAACTAGCTAAAAGTTGACAAATTAAAAACCCAACCAACTTCAAAGTACTCATGTTACGGAACAGAGCTGATGCTAAACTAACTGCCGAATTGAAATGGCCATTAGGGTTAATAAACAAAGCTAAAGTTAAACCTAGGCCGTACCCCAAACTCAACTGTAAGTAACTACTTCCTTCCGAACTTGGGTTTAATACCGCTTGAGCTATAGCACCATCACCGATCAAAACGAACAGAAAAGTGCCTAGGAACTCAGTCATGTAAATTTGCAGCTCATCACGTAATTTATAAATATGACTTTTATTTAAGTTTACTTTAGGTTTTACGTTCAAATAGGTGCTGGTCGTAGAAGCTGTTACAGTAGTTGATGACGATACAGGATCGATCATAATCGATACACTTGGATTCAAATCGGATGATAACTTATCTGCCATATTTTGTACTTTCCTTATACTATTTTTTTTCTCAACTGTACCAACTTACACTATATATACCGTAATTTATTTAAGTTGAGTACATATTTTAATAATTACATTGTACTCTAATTAATATCCTTTCTATATTGGTTTCATATAGATATATATACTTCTCCATATACCATTTTAATTCTAAATAAAAAGGATACATCAACTTATTTTTAGTATACTATTAAAGTAACTCGACCTTCAGTTGGATACGTAATATAATAGGAGTTTTAAATCATGTTTTTAGTATAGTATACTTTTTAGAAACTAGTTAATACTACAATTTTCTTTTGGATTGTTAGCTGGTTTTTAAGTATCGAAAATTTGATCGTATATCGGTAAGAATACGTTGCATACAAAATTAGAATAAACCCGTTAAAATAATAAATTAAAATAATCTATTTCTAGGTTTCGTATTCTTATTTCAACAATAACACATATCTATTTCGTCCATTTGGGTACCATTTATTTGGAATATGGGTACAATACGGGGAAAATAGAAGTTTTGAAAAATATTGGTTTCTTTTGGAAATTAAGGAAATTTTTGTTTTCTACTTTAAAAACTGTATAATAGAATCTGGACTTTCCGGTTTAGGTCGAAGAGGTACACCATAAAGTGTTGTAGAAGATGTAAAGGTATTTTCATTTCTTTTTGACTGAATAGTTCTGTCGTCATTGGATAGCTTACTTTTTGAAGATGAATTAAAAATTTCGAAATTTTAGGTTTCAAAAATACCACGATTGGAACTTTTTGTAATTCGAAGAGTTTGTAAAAAAATTAACTCAATAATCTGCAAAAAAAAATTTAAACCAGCTTATAGCTTAGATAGATATAAAATTATAGAAATTACAAAAAAAGATGAGTGTAGTAGTTAACGAAAAACTTGAAGAGATTATAAATACCACTTTAATAAAATTTAAAACTCCAATAATAGATTTAAGGATAAAACCTCAATATCGAATAGTTAACAGTTTGCATTTAGAGTTTGAAGATTTTGAAAACTGTTGGTGTCAACTACCACCTAAAACTAAACCTTTCGTACTTTTAATAGACGATATAAAAACTCAAATCGAATTAAGTTTAGATATTAAACGTAAAGGTTGGTTATTAGTTAATACTTTGGTATATAATAAAGATTTACAAATCTTGTTTACGGAGGCTGGATTATTGATGAAAGATTTAACTAAATTTACTAATTTAGTTTTATTCGAACCTACTTTCCTTCTAAAACAAGAATATAAATTTATCGAAGGATATCTTGAAGAGATTAAACCAGGTAAAATATAAATTTTGTATAATAATATTTACAGTTAATTTTATATATTTAAAGCTGGTAATTGGACCGTCTTAGATCTAGGTTGTGGTAGTGGTAGAGATTTACTATATTTAGCTTACAACAACCCTAAATTTCAATGTGTAGGGATAGATAACTTACATAAAGCTTTAGTACGAGTAAAAAGTTTATTCAAAACTTATCAGATACCTACATTTAAATTACATACTTTTCAAATCAACTTGTTTGAAGACGGTACCGCTCAAGATCTACTTATCAACAACAAATATGAAAGTTTAGAAATTTTTTTGATAAATGCCACCCAATTTAAAAGTAAACTGGAATTTATTATATGTTCGAGGTACTTGAACCGAAGTAGTTTCAATAGTTTAAGGAACTTGTTGTGTTTGAATGGACTCATTTTATATTCAACTTTTGTACAGGTTGACCAAGATGAAGAAGATTATTTAAAACCTTCTAAAGAATCTAAAGATAGACTTGATTTAGATGAATTGGATATACAGTTCGGTACCCAGTTTGGATTCCAAATTTTAGTAAGTTGTAAACATAGGGTGGATGGTAATAGATTAGTACATTCTATCTTAGCTAAAAAGATTAAAGAGATTTAACACCTTTTTAAATCGTTACATATCTAGCTCTATTAATTATAATTTTTTAAATAGATCTTTCTAATACAAAAAATGAACCAGCTTATTACCTCTTATTTTAATTTTAAATAGAAAATCAAGCTATTCAGCACCAGCTTTTCTAAGTTTCTTTAACCTTCCATTTTAAAAACAGTCTACAGTGAGAGCTTATAATTCAATACAGGTAATAAACCCATACTAACTAAGAGTGTTTAACCTTCTACACCACTACTTGGATTTATACTTTGGTATATCATACATATAATAATATATTATATTTTTTAAATAAATTGTATTGACTGGTATAAAAACAAGTACAAGCTTAACAACTACCATAAAATTTTAACAATGAAGTAGATTATTATATTTGTTAATCCTACAGTTTATTTAAAATTTTAAAAAAATATTAGCAGGTATATTCTTTACAGCTATAGAGTATATCTTGAAATAAAATTGATTTCAATAGCTGTTAAGTAGTGTCAAATTCAAAAAAAATTAAGTATAATACTATAAATTTTAGCTAAACTTTTCTAGTAAAGTAACTTTATTAGAGTATTAAAAGTTGTAAAAACTCTGTATTTAAATAGTACTTAGCTTAGCTATAGTATACAAATTAAGCACTATAATAGGAAAGACAGAAAAAGATAGAGTATTAGTTTAACCTAAGCTTATTACTTTAAAAGTAATTAAAGTTTTCTACTAATATGAAATTGGCTTTTCAAAAAGTTTAGCTTAAATAATAAAAGCATATAAATGTTATTATTATTATTATTATTATTATTAACTTACTACTAAGGTTTATATTTTTATTAATTAGGCTATTTTCTAAATTTAGTATACTTTTACTTTATATATTCTATTAATATGTTTATTAATTATAAAAAATGTTAGTAGTAAAATCAAAAAAACTAATATAATATTTAAGTAAGCTACTTTTAAATTTTTTATATAGTTGTTTAGTTTATTTTTTATTTTTTAAAAATATTTCTATATTTTAGTTATTTTCAAATTTTTTATTTATATAAATATTAAACTACTTTTTTGTTATATTTTATAAAATTAAAATTATAGTTTTAATATAATAGTACAAGTATTATTTAGATTTTTAGAATTAATTAAATCTAAACTAACTATAATAATATAAAATAAACTAAATAAAAAAGATTTTACATTTATATAAAAAAACTAGTATTTTTTAATTTATTTTTAATATAATAATAAATATATAATTTGCAATTTTATATTAATTTTATATATTAGTTATTAAAAATACTTTAATAATTTAATATATTAAAAGTAGTATATATATATTTAGAATTTTTATTTTTTATACTTTTTAAATATTATAAAAATAAATCAAATAAAAAAGAAAATCCTTTAATTTTATATATATATAATATATAATATAAGTATAAAATTTTATTAATATTATAATTATATTAAAAATCTTTAAAAAAATCAAACTATTAAAATAAAGTTACTAAATTTTTAATTAAAAACAAATTAATAAATTTTATTTTATAATTATATTAAATTATACTTTGAAGTAAATATTAAAAGTATAAGTTATAATATTGCTATAATAATAATAATAAATTATTAGTAAATAATTTTTAAAGTAAAATGATAAAAAAATTATATAATATTATTAATAAAATATATAATAAGTAAAAAATAATCAAAAAATAATACTTTAATTAAATGAGTATTTTATTAATATTTTTATCTTATTTTATTATTATTTTAAAAACTTTTTACTAATAATTAATATAAAAGTTAATTTTTAGCTTTTATAAAAATAAATAAGGCTAACTATATATATATATATTTATATTACTTATACATTATTTTATTTTTTAAAAAACTTTAATTTTTTATTTTCTAATTTTATTTAATTTAATTTAATTTAATTATTTTTAAAAACTAGTTTATTTATATATAAAAATTATAATATAATAAATACTTATAATATATATATTTATTATAATAATATTATATCTTATATTTTTATTATAATAATACTATAATTTATAGTTTTTAATATTTACTTTGGATATAGTTTAATTTAGTTAAACAATAAAGTTTTTTAAATTATTTTTTTAAAGATTTAAAAATTTAATTAAATTTTTAATATTTTTAATATAATTATAATAGTAATAAATTAAAATACTTATATTATATTTTTTATTTAATATAAAGTAAAAATAAGTAAATAAAATCTTTTTAATAAGTTAAATAAGTAAATAAAATATTTTAAAGCTAAAATATTTTTGTAAATTTTTAGCCTAATTTAATAGATTTTTATTTTTAAAAATTATATAAAATATTATTAAATTAAAATTTTTAATTTATAATGTATAAAGCTATTAAGTTTTAAAAATTTTAAATATATTTATATTTAATTTAAAATACATTAAGCTATTAAAATATATATATAATTTAAAAAAATTTCTATTTAATTTTATTTTTTACTTTACTTAAAAAGTTTATAAAATAATAATTATATATATATATATTTTATATTTAAAATTTTGATATATTAAGTTATTAAAATATTTTTAGTTATATATATATATAAATAATAAAAAATTTAGCTAAAATTAGTTTAAAAGTAATTTGAATTATTTTTAGCATTTTTTATAAATTAAGTTTACTTTTTATAATTTTAAATAAAATATTTATTATTTAGTTAATTTTTAAACTAATATACTAACTTTTAAATTTAAAAAAAACTTATAATAAATTAAAAATTAAAACTAAATAAAGTAAAAATAATGTTTTTATTAAAATAAAATATATTTAATATAAAAACTAATTAAAAATTTTAAATTAATTAAATTCTAATTTATTTAATTTTAGACTTAATAATAAAACTAAAATTTATTAAATATTAAAAGTTAAAAGAATAATTTTAAATAAAATTAAATAAAATTTAAACTTTTACTAAAATAAAAATTACTTTTAATTTAGTAAATTATAACTAAAATAGTATATTAAAATTTTACTTATTTATATTAATAAAAATAAAAATAAAATTAAAATATTTATAATAGTTTATTTTTAAAGCTTAAATTTAAAAATATATATATATTACTTTATTTACTTTATTAATATTTTTATTTTTAAAATAAACTTTATATTAATATTTTTTCTATTAAAGTATATTATTATTATTTATTTTAAATTTTTTAGCTTTATTAATTATAAAAAAATTATAAAAAAGTTTATTTTTAAAATCTAATTTTTAATATATAATAAAATAAAATATTAAAGCAGTTTTATAATTTTTTATTATTATATAAGTTATTATTAATAAATTTAATAAGCTAATTAACTTTATTAATTTTAAATTTTTTATTAAATTTTTATTTTTTAAAATATACTTTTTTCTTTAGCTTTATTTAATAATTTATTTAAATTAATAATAAAGTAATATAAATTAAATTAAGTTTGAAATATATAAAGTAAAATTAATTTATTAATTTAAATTAAAATATATATATATTTATTTAAAGTTAATTAAAATTTATTATATTAACTATATTAAAAAATAAGTTAAAATTTATTATATTAACTATATTAAAAAATAAGTTAAAATTTATTTATATTTAATTATATAGTTGAATTTTTATTCTTATATATTTCAATTTTAATTTTATTAAATATATTAATATATACTTAATTTTAGTTTTAAAATTATTTATATTATTATAAAATATTGTTATTATTATTTATTTTTAATTTTTAAACTACTAATATACTTTTTAGCTAACTTATTACTAATTATTTATATAGTTTAACTAGTTATTAATTATTCATTTAATTTAATTTATATTTAATTAATAATAGCTATTAATAACTTATTGTTATAACTTTTTTAAATATATAAAATTAGTAAACTAACTTTAACTTTTATTAACTAATTTTTATTTTTATTAACTTTATTTTTTTTAAATTTTTTTTTTAGCTTTTAATAGCTAATATTAAAAAAAACTATAAATATTATTTATAACTTACTTTATTAAAGTAAATAAAAGTTTATATATTTTTTTATACTTTTATTTTTTATAATTTAGCAATATTTTTTTATAAAAGTTATTTAAGTTTTTTTTAATTTAATTTTAGTTTTATAATATTTTAATATTAAATTTTATTATTTAACTTTATTAAATTAATAGTTAAATATACTTTTAAAAGAATTTAAAAATTTAACTAATAAAAAATTATTTATATTATTTATTAATTTAATTTAATAGTTTTTATTTTTAATAAATTATTTATTATTTTAGTATTTATTATTTTAATTCTAGTTATAATAATTAAATATTTTATACTTTTTTAAACTTTTTTTTTAAAATTATACTAATTAAAATTTATAACTTTTATTAATGTTATATTTTTTTACTTATTTAATAATATTTTAATATTTTTTAAACTACTTTTTTTTTAATTTTTATTAGCTTTATTTTTTAAGTTTAATCTTATAAAAGTATTAAAAAATATATTATTAATTTACTATTAAGTTATAAATAAGAAAAAACTATTATTTTCAAACTTTTTAAAATTAATTACTTTTTTAATTTATACTACTAAAAATCTAATATTAAGTTTATAAAGTTATATTATAGTTTAAAATTAAAATTTTATAAAAATTAAAAGTAAAAGTAAAAATAATAAAAATAAAATAAATAATATTACTTTAATATAAATAAACTTTATATAATTTATAATAATTTACTAATTTATTAAATATTAAATTATATAAAACTATAATATTTAATTTAAACTTTTTTTAATAATTTAAATTAAATTTAAGTATTATATTTAAAAATATATAATTAAGCTTTTTTAAGTAAATTTTATTATATTAAAAAATAGCTTTATATTTTTTAACTATTTAGCTATTAAAATATTATTTTAAAGCTAACTTTTTCTATTATACTATTTAATAGTTTTAAAGTATATATTTTATTAATTCTTTTTATTAATTTTTATATTTTATTATATTTTTAAGTTTAGATAATTAAGAAAGCTTATATATTTTTTATTTTTATTAGTTTTATTTATTATAATAGATAAAAATTAATAAATAGTAAATTTTATTTTTTATATTTAGATTTTTATACTTAATTTATCTTATATTAAAGTAAAAGCTATCTAAATATACTATTACTTTTATTTTAAAGTAATACTTTACTATTATATTATTTTTATTTATATTAATTACTTTTTTACCTATTTTATTAGTATATAATTTTTTTATATTTTAGTACTTATGTATATTATATATAATTTACTAAAATATAAATTTAGGCAACTTCTTTATTAATTTTTTCTTTTTTATCTTATGTCTAATACATATTGCTAAAAAATGTCTTAAAATATATAAAAACTTATAGCTTAATAGTAATGTTAATATTTAGTTTTTAAAACTCTAAACATATTATTTATTCTCCTTCATATTTATTTTATTTTTATAAATAAAGTATTTAGGCCTTATAGTTTTCTAGAAAACCTAAATAGCAAAAAATGGTTAGACTTATTACTTATTAATAAAGTTAACAAGTATAACAAAAGGGTTTTAAATAAAAACAAATAAGCAATTTAAGACCAATCAATTTATATTTAAACTGTAAACCCTATTATATAACTTCAAAACCTTATGAGAATACTTTGAACTAAAAACGACAAACCTAAATGCTTTTATTGCTTAAAATGTTAAATTTTGCTTAATTTGGTTAATACTGCAAAAATTATAGCTTTTGATCTCTAAAACTTTACGAAAAGCATTTTGGTTAAAAATGACAAACTTAAATGTTTTTTGCTAAATAGCAAATTAACAAAAATATAGTTTTATCAACCAATTATGATGCTACAAATTTATGACGCTATTAATTTTAATTTAATAAATAAGTAATAAAATTGAAACCTTTATTGTTCAATTTAACTATGGTATTATCAACAACGATAGCAAGAGTAATTGACGGGCTCCCATTAGCTGCTTCAACTGATGACGATCAGGTAACCATTGTATTTATTAATTTTAATCATCTTTAAAGGCGCCAGCTGATTTAGCTGAATGCAAATCTCAAACCAAATTATTTTTCAGAAAACTTTCAACGAACTCTGAACAGAGATGCTCTATCGAATCAGGAAATTATTTATTACAGTAATTTTCTTTTTATATTTTATTGCTAATTTTAAATCTAGTTACTTAATAGATCAAGATATATGTTACCTATGTATCTGTGATCGTTCTTTTTCCCGTAAAATAGCTTTTAGTTATTTAGAAGAACTTGCTAGGGAATTTTACGGATCGTATGGTACCGAGCTTAACAAACCCGGATTAAGACCTTATGCTTTTATTAAATTTGGTAAGAAAGTTATATTTATATATCTAAGTTATTGTTTAGATACTTTTATACAAAAAACGAAAAAAATGTATTTAGATTCTAGAGCGCAAGATAATTTGAGTAAATTAAATGAAGATCTCCAGGATGTAACAAGGATAATGACTAAAAATATGGAAGACTTATTATGGCGTGGCGATAGCTTAGATAGTAAAATTTGTGTATTATTTTTTCATTAATTTTTATTAGAAATGAGCACTTTATCTGATCAACTCAGAGATAGTTCTCAAAAATACCGTAAAGATGCTCAAAATCTTAATTTACAGCTGCTTTATCGAAAATATGGTATTCCTGCGATGGTTTTATTATTTGTCGTCTTTGTAATAGCAATAAGAGTTTACTATTTTTAAATCTTAAAATATATTCTTAAGATATATATGCCAAATACTTTAAATACCTTTTTCTAAATTGCTATTAAAAGTAGTTTATAAAATGCATTGTAGTAGCTTTTGCTAGTTGCTTTGCTTTTATTGATTTACTATTAGGCTTAGTATTTATGTTATTCCACTTATTCAATTTATAGTTGGGTATAATATCAAATTGAAAGTATTGTTTTTATTATTTTTAGTTTAAGCTTTAAATGTGATGACTTTTTAAATTATTTTAAAAAACAGTCTTAATTTAAAATATTCAAAAATAATATTTTAATTAACTTGAAATTAATATTATAATAATTTTTAAAAATATCTGTAATTTGGTTACATGTATTTTTTATTGCTATTAACTGTGTAAAAGGAATGATATACTAAAAGCAATGTATAAAGTTTTAAATTTATATAATTTTATTTTATAATAATAGATATAGTTTAGATATTCATTAAAACTAGCTACCTAAATTAAACAAATACTATTTACTGTGTTATGTAAGTAGTTATTTATTTTACTTATTAATATATTTAAATATTTTACATTTTATTAAACTATTATTTCTTAAATAATATGTTTAAAAATAGATTTTAAAACTATTATTATTATTTTGGATTAATATAATATCTCTATAAATATAATATAATAAAAAGTTTTAAATAAAAAATTATCTTTTAACTAACTTAATTCATTATCTCCTTTTATAATATTAAATTTATAGCAAGTTAAAGTTAGTAAATATAATAATTGCTAATTGTATTATTTATTATAATAACAGTTTTGCATTTAATTTATAATTAAATCAATATTAATATTTTTGCTTATAAATTTGTTTTAACTAATAAGTTTATTATAGTTTTTTATTTAAAATTTTTAAACATAAAAAATACTAAATTTAGCTTTAATTATCTATTATTTTATTAGTTTAACTTATTTTATTTTTATATTTGAATCTATTTTAAAATTTTAAATAAAGATTTATTTAAAAATAAAAAATTAATAATCTTAGTAAACTTATAAAATATATTTATATAATACTTAAATATTTAATATTTAAATTTAATATAATTTATTTTATTTATTTATAATGAATTTTAATAGTATATATTATTTTTTTAAGCTATATTAATTTTTTTATAATTAAATATATATTTTTAATTTTATCTTAATTTTTAACTAATTTATTATTTAAATATATATATTACTTTTAAAATAATTTAATATTTTTTAAAATATTATAAGCTTTATTATTTAGTTTATTTAACTAAGCTTTACTGATATTTATCTTTTTATACTTCTATATTTATTTTTTTAAATAAAATAAAAAACACTAATCTTATTTTACTAAGTATTACTTAGCATAATAATTTATAACTAAGAAATAAAACTTAGTATAGCTTAATTATACTTAGAAATTAATAAAAGATATATATATATAAAACTAAAAAGTAAAGTTAAAACTTTGCTTAATATTTTAAATTACAACTTTATTTAATAAATAACTTACTTTTAATTTAATTTAATTAGCTTTATTAATTTTATATTAGAGTTTTTTACTAAGATATTAAAACTCTTATTTAAAATTATAGATTATTTATTTTGTTTTCTATTTTTATCTTATATAAACTACTTTATTTATCTAATATATATATAATTAAGCCTAAATTAAGTTAATTATATAAATATTTACTATATCTAAACTAAATTTTCTATTAGTAAAATTAACTCTTATTACTATGTCTAACTTAGTATTATATATTTAATAAATTTAAAATGTTAAATAGTTTTTTATATAATAAAAGCTAATTTAAAATTATAATATTATTAGCTAATATATAACTAGTTTTTATATAAAAAATATATATATTTAATAAATTTAAACTTACTAATTATATATTTTATAAATATAATATAGTAATTTTTATTATTTTCTATTTTTTTAATAGTTAGTAATTTTAAATTATTTAAAATACTTATTTAATTTAAAAGATTTATAATAATATTTTAAATTTTATTATACATTTATTAAAATTATTAAAAATACTATAATTATATTTTTAAACTTTTAAAAATTATTTTGTTTTATTTTACTTCTATTAATAAGATTTTATTTATTAAAAATTTATTTATTTATTTAAATAATTACTTTTAAATTATTATTTATTTAGCTAAAAGCTTTATTAATATATATTATATAATTTTTTGTTTCTTTTTAATAGCTTTTTTTATAGCTAATATAAAAATTAATTTTTAATTTTTTAAAAATAAGTAATACTAATTATTTATTTATATATATTATTTTGCTACTTTTAAAAAAAAATTTATTATTATTTAGATTTTTAATATAGTTTTAAAAAAAATTAAGCTTTTATTATATTAGTAAAATTTTATAGCTAAATTAATATTAATTATAAATATTTTTTTAAAATAATATTATAATTTATAACTTTTAATATTTACTTTAAAATATAATCTAATTTAGCTAAATAGTTAATTTTTTTTAAAGTTTAATATATTCATTTTTTTATATTTAATTCTATTTTAATAATAATAATAATATATTAATTATATAAATATTATAATTAGTAAAAACTAAAATAAATAAAATTTATAATATATTTATATATTTAAATTAAAAAATATTTTATTATAAAAAAATTATTTATATTAAAGCATCTTTTTAATTTATAATTTTTAAATATTAGCTATAAATTATAAAATTAGCTATATATATAATATTAAAATATTTAAATTTATTATACTATTTAAAAAAGAATTAAAAAATTAACTTTAAATAAAAATAATTTAATTTAATTTAAAGTTTAAACTTTAAAAATTTATAAAAAAATGTTAGTAAATTTAATTAGTTATAATAAATTTTAAAAAATTAAAATAAAAATTAAAAAAATAATCTATTTTAATTTAAATTTTAGTTTAAATTTTAATTAACTAGTAAATTAATATATTAATTTAAATAACTATTAATATGTAAATATTATTAACTAGCTTTAATATTTAATAAAAATTTAAGATAAAACCAAATAAATACTTAATATTAATATAATATACTATTTTTAAAAAGCTTTATCTACTTATTTAGTTAATTTTAATATCTAAAAAAAAGTTAATACTTTTTTAAATAACTATATAAAGTATAGCTAAAGCTTTAATAATTTGTTTTTATTTTTCTAACTTGGCAGTTTTAGCTAAAAATAAAACTAAATAACAATTAAATATAATGTTATTAATTTTTTACTCTTATTAATATTTGCTAATATTATGTATCTACTTTTACTAACTTAGTATAATAAGCTTGAAACTTATATAACTATTATTTTTTCTTAGTAGTTTAGATTTTATTCTAGTAGTAATATCTTATAGTATTTAAAAATTAATATTATTTATATTTTATTTATTTATTAAACTACTTACTAAATTAAAATATAAGTAATAGTATACTATACTTTTAGCTTTATTAACTAACTTAGAAAATTTTTAATATTAGACTACCTAAATTAAGTTTATTTTTAGCTTTTAAAGTTATTATCAATTAGTTTTAGTATATTTTATTAGACATTATTTTTATATAACTTTATTATTTTTTTATCTATATAGTCATTTAAAAAATTATTACTAATAATTAACTATTATAATATACTTTATAAGTATTTTTTAATAAAAAGAATTTTAACTTTAAAGTAAATTTTTTACTTTATTTTAATAATATTTTATAATGCTAAAATTTTATTTAGTATTTTACTTAGTTTATAATTTACTTAATTTTATAACTACTCAAAATTTATATAGTTTTAATATAAAAAAATAAAATAATTTTCTATTTTTTTTAGTACTATATATTATAAAATTAGTATTATTTATCAAAAAAAAATTAAATTAAAATAGTATTTTAGCTTTTTTAAAATTTAAAGTAATATTTTACTATTTAAAATACTAATAAAATATAACTATAATAAACTATATTTTTATTATTTATTTAAACTAATTATAAATTTATATACTATATATATATTTGTATATTTTTAAAATATAATTTTAAAGATAAAAAATAAATATTTAATACTTAAAATAAAGCTTTAATTATATTTTATTATATTATTAACTATATAACTATATTATATAATAGCTTAATTTTTAATATATACTTAATTTTTATAATTTTAAATAGGTTTTATACTATTATATATATATAATATATATATAAGTTAATTTAATATATATTTTATAATATAAGTATATTATTACTATATTAATAGTTTATTAATTTAGTAATATTTTTATTTAAAATTTTATAATAATTTAACTTTTAAATAAAGAAAAGCTAAAAAAATTTAAAGTCTAAATAGCTATAATATTAGTTAAAAAGTAAATATAAAATATTAAATAAAGTAAAAAGTTAAAATAGCAAATTTAAATTAAATAATACTAATTAAATTTATAAAAAGTAGTATTATTTTTAGAAAAAAATTACTAATTTTAATATTTAATTTAAAATATAAATTATAAAAATTAAAAAAAATATTAATTTTTAGCTATAACTGTTTTTAAATTTATATTTATACTTTTTATTAAAATTAAAAAAATTAACTTAAAAGAAATAAATTTGTTAATTTTTAAATATTAGTAAAAAATTTAATAAAAAAAGCAAATTAAAAGTTTTAAATTTATATAGCTTTTAAACTTAAAATTTATTTTTTAAAATTTTATTTTAATTAAACTTAATTTTAATTAGTATTACCTAACTTAATAATAATAAAATTTAATTTTTTTTTGCTTATATTTATAACTAAAATATTTTACTAATAATTTTAATTTATTTAACTATTATTATACTATAGCTTTTAGCTAAACTTTTCTAGCATTTAAAATTTTTTAAAAGTTAAAATTTATATAAATTGAAAACTAAAATATAATAAAAATAGTATAGTAAATTTTTTAATTTAAAGTTTATTTTTTTATTATGAAAAGTTTGTTTTTATAGCTTTTTACTAAAATTGCTACTTATTTTGATAATATTATTTAATAACTTTTATTTTTAAAAGTATAAATAAATCTAAAATTTATATTTAAATCCAAAATATAAAAGCAGTAAATTAATAGCAAATAAATAAATAAATAATTGTAAAATTAAGTATATAATTAATTATTTTTAGTACTTATTTTAAATTTATAAAATTTTTAGTATTTTTATTAGTTAGATTTTTACTATTTAGTTTTTATTGAAGATAATATACTAATTACTAAACTTTAAAAAGCTAAAAATAATATATAAAATAAAATAAAAAGTAAAATTTTATTAAAATAAAGAAAATTATAAAAAACTTTAATATTAGTTATTTATATAAAATTAAAAATATTTAAATACTTTTAAATTTTAATTTATTAATTAAATTAAAAAGAAAAATAAAGTAAAAAATTATATTATTTAATTCTTTTTAATATATCTAAAGTGAATTTTATAATTTATATTGTTATTATATAAATATAATAAGCTTGATTTTAAAAAATTTATACATTTATATATTTATTATTAATTTATAATATTTTTACTTATAAATTAGATATAGCTAATTATTAAATATAGTGTTTAATTTATATTTCTTAAGTATAAAAAGATAGTAAATCTTTTTTAATAAAAAAAATTTTCTTTTATTTTACTTATTTATTTTATTAGCACTTTAATTTACTTTAAAGTGTTAAAAAAAGCATTATTAAAAAATAAAAAGTCTAAAATTTCAGTAAAATCTAAAAAATTGCTTTTATAATTAATTAAATTCTTAATATGTAATATATTAAGATTTTATAATTATAATATTAAATAAATTTAATATAATTATGCTAAATATTAATTTAACTTTAAAAATAAGTAATTATATAATTAAAAAGTAGAATTTAACTTAATATAATATTTTTTTAATTTACTTTTAAAAACTATATAATTATAAAAAAACAATAAATCTATTTTTTAAAACTTTTAACTAAAGTTTTAACTTATATGTTTTATTAATAATAGTATATAAGCTTATTAATTTTATAAATTTAGAAAATAGTTTAAATTTAAATACTATTGTATATATTATATTTACACTTTTAAGATTTATTAAATAAAATTGTTAATAAAATTCTATACAAATAAGTAAGGCTAACAATTTATTTTTCTATAGCTTAAAAGTAAAATTAAGCTAAATTTTAATTAAATATAAGCTAAAGTTATTTACAAAAATAATTTAATAGTGCTATATACTTCATATTATTAAAAGCTATCTTTTAAATTAGTTAAGTTATTAAGTTTCAGAAAATATTTAATTTATTCTTTGATTTTTTAACAATAACATTTGACTTAATACAAGTGATTGCTCAATGCTACTAATCAATTCATAAATTACAACTCAATAACTTTTAAGTAAAGTCAGTATTGTGCTAAGTTCTAATTATACAAATATTTTAAATACTTTAAAAAATTAAAAAAAAACTATACAATCTATCAAATTCTTATAAATTAATTTATTTAAATAAAGTTACAATTTTTACTGAAAGAACTGTAGGAAATAGAAGTGTTGAAATTAAAAAAGTGTAAAAAGAACCACAATTAAATAAAAAGTATAATTAATTCTAAGCTTTTAAAGTACTAGGTAGCAAACAAAGGCAAGTGTGTGAAGGAAACCTAAAGGTATGTTGTTAACAATAACCTAAATATGTATATGATCAGTCGAATAAAAGAGTTAAATAAAGTGCTGAAACTTGTACTCATTTGTTCTAAAATGTTACTTTGGAAAATTAAGTGGTGTTAGAAGTTTGAGTAAATTTTGGGTACACAATACGGTCCAGATAAATCAGGGTGGGGTGGATGAGGCAAGGGAAATTCCGCAATGAGTCCAGAAAGAGGGCTTCTATCGTTTCCTGGAAAGGGAGTATGGCCTCCTTGTTACCACCGAACACGGCCCGGAATGAGGTGAGATTGACTGAGTTGAAGTTGAAGTATTTGGCCCATCGCTTGACCAAATATTCCATTTGGACTTTGAGGGGGAAGAAGGAAAGGTAGGGTAAAGCGGGACTGAAGACGGCATGGCAGTCCAGATTACCGAGCTGAGTGGGGGTAATAACAACCTCAAGGTGATTCAGACTCTTCATCAGTTTCAGGTTCATCAGTAGCTTGATGGTGGTGTATATTGTCATGTGGATTTTGAGCTCTTTTAAAGTGTGTATGAAATGACATTTGTCCAGCTCCAAGACATAAGGTCCACAGTTCTCGTGGTGGCACGAGATGTCAATGCGGGTCAGATTCAACTTCGACTTGAAGATCGAAGCGATCCCTACTGAGGTCAACGACGAGTTCACCATCTTGATCACCTTTATGTTGGGGTTATACCTTATCAACACTTTGATCGCACGGTCATCGCAGCAAGTGTTGCATAACTCCACATGCTCTAAAAATCTACACTTTCGCAGTAAAATCACCAACTCCTCACGGTGACAGTTCACCCCCAACTTCAATCCGGTCAAAAACCGAGGATATGCTATGGCGTCCAAATTTGATATCGTACCCTTACCTTCCAACGACAAGGTGGTCAACCGCTTTAACTTACTCAGTACGGTTCCTATATCCACTATACGCTCCATGTCGAAGTTAATAGTTAGTCCCAAGTAGTTCCGCAAATCTATGTTGATGAACTCATTGAACGTATTTTCATTGATGGAGCAGGTCAAAAATTTCAAAGTCTTTGGGAGTTGATCAAATTTAGTATCATAAGGGAAGTTCAAAGGTAAGGTTGCTAGAAGTAACTTACGCATTCCGGAAATGCAATTGGCCAACTCCTGCCAAGCTAAAAACTCGCTATTCAAGTTGAAGATAATTAAATGTTTTAATTTACGAGATAAATGGCCATGGCTAAGCAATGTGACAACTTGTTCGTCCTGCCACAAGTAAGGTTGACTGCAGTTAGTAGCTAAGCCTTCCAGGTTAGTACATTCCTTTACTATAAGTATCATTTGCTCAGGTAGTACTGGTATACAGTCTAAATTTTTTATATATTTGGATACCTTCCTTAATTCAGTTTCAAATGAAGCTGTCCTTGAAATATCTAAAAACCACTGTCTACTCGGTTTACGCCACAAATTCGGTTTCAGCTGTCTCTTCCAACTAACACAAGTTTGACTAGCTTGAATCTTGGAATTAAATGGTATGTACTTACTCAACCTATCCCACACTGTTTCAGGCAAATGTTCCCAATCCCCTAAATATACTTTCGCTTGTTCGATTTCGGATTCGGCTTTAACTTCATTTACTATCTGCTCATTTTGGACATTAATTTGTTCTTCACTCCCTTCTAAGGTTGTAACTACACTTCCAGTTGTTGGTACTAACTTTATATCTTCACTCATCTAATTTTTAACCTCTAACTTGAAAATAGCTAAAAAATATTTAAAAAAGTTTAAAAGTTCTTTTAACTTGATCTATATCCTATATATTCTTGGTACAAGTTAATATTTTGGAAAAATATTAAAGCAAACCAAGCCAAAATGTCTATTAGGAACTACTGCAGTGTACCAAGCCCCAAAAAATATTAACTATAAATAATATGTGCTAATCCTTGTTCCCTTTATATGGCCTAATATTTTCGAAATTCAACTTTTTTATTATCTTTGGTTTTGATGCAGCTTAAAATTAAAACTACATTTCTTATGTAATTCCGAAGTTTAAACTTTAAACTTGCTTTCAATCAAGTTAGTTTTTATACAAAGAAAATATACCATTTTAAGAAGATTTATGATTAAATGTATGCTAGTGAATTTAAGTTTTCAACCTTGGCTTAAAGCTCAAATACATTGATAAGTGTACTATCCAAAACTATAGGTTATTAGTAGAAATTTAATTTCAAAGATCAACATATTGGAAAAAATATAAGCTTATGGATTCCTTGCTTTATTGAACGTTAAATCTCATATAATGATGTAAAAATGCTTTCAAATTTAAATTTTATTCCACTTTTTAGAAATGAGTTCTAAAAAATTCCGTTATATTTTGAACTTTTCACTTTAGTAAAACTACCACCCAACACTTTTCCCCATCAAATTGAGGAATATTATTTTCTCGAAAATTGGAGAACCTAACCCAAATGTTTTATTAGACACGTATACTGTTAAAACATACTGGAGAATATAATTAAGAAGGGGTTATCAAGGTAGAAGGAGCTTCAGGAAAACAGAACAGAGAGGCATCTGTCGGAAAAATTCGCAAAGAAAAGAGAGGGTAAGAGGAGAACTGTATAATTTTAATTACCTTGAAGGAACCTTATAAAGTAGTGTATATAAAAATTAAACTTTACTATTTAAAATGTAAATTGGAGAGTCTGAACTTAAAAGAGAAGTGATATTATCTATAAATGTTTTTATCAGATGTTAAAGTAAGCTGATAATATGACTGCTAGGAGCTAGAAGATTAAAGGAGGACATTTAAGATGGTTGGAAATTTTTAAAAGTTAAACTTAAAGAATGTTATTCTAAAGTATTACAGCTTATAATTTTATGCTATAGGCATATAAATATGAATGTTTGAAAATTATTATATTATATATTTTTTAATTATAAAATAGAATAGGAAAATATTAGAAAAAACTACCTCTATATAAATTAGTATCAACCATATAGAAAATTATTTTTCAGAATAAACTTTACTTAACCTTTTAGTTTATTTTTTTTCTCTTTTATTAAATGTAACTATAGCTTATCTTTTTAGTAGTATGAAAATATTTAAGTTTCAAATATCTATCTATATTAATAATATATAATTTCTACTTTATAAAAAACTATATTTATTTTTAAAAAATTAATATTCAAATAAAAAAATTATTAATAGATTTTATCTAAGTATAAATAATTATATAGCAAAATAATTCAAATTAAACAAGTAAATAAAGTATAAAATTAAGTTAATTTATTTTATACTAAATACTAAATTCTTTAGCTAAACTATTTTTATAAACTTTATTTTACTTAAATAAGAAGTTTTAAAATTTAAAAAGTAATAGATTTAACTAGAAAAAATATTTAAATTTTAAAAAATATAAATGAAATTAAATAGTTAAATTAGCTAAGTATGGTAATTTAATAGTTTTTAAAAATTTCACTAATAAATTAATAGTAATATTAATAGCTTATATTAAAAAAATATGTGCTTAAAAAAAAGTTTATTTTTATATATTAAAACAATAATAAAAGTATATTAGTTTTATATATATATTTAGTATAACCTAATTTTCAAAATAATAATACTAAGTAATTTATATTTATATTTACTAAAAGTTATAAATTATAAATTATAAAAATTAAACTATAATTAAATAAGTATTTTTTAAAATTTCTACTTATTTTTATTTTTTTAATAATAAAAAATTATTTTAAAAAGATATAATAAGCTTTTTAGTAAAGTAAATAATATTTTTAGCTTATTTTTATTTTTATTTTTAAAAATTTAAATAAATTTTTAAGTTTTTTAATAATTTAGAAACTAATAATAATAATAAATAAAATAAAAAGTATAAATTCTATTAATTTTAGATTAAATTTTAAATAAGCAATTAGCTACTTTTAAAATTAGCTAATTTTAATTTTAAAAATTAAATAAATATTAAATAAATAAAAATTCATTTTAATTTTAAAAATCTTTTATTATTAAAAAATATAATATATAAAATATAAAAATTATAACTTTAAAAGAAGTTTATTTATAAAATACAACTTTACTAATAGTATTTAATTATATATTTCAAGCTATAAACTTTAGCTATACTAATTTAATAATAAATTATAGCCTTTAACTAAAGTTTATAGTTTTTATAAACTATATTTTTTCAGTAAAATTTTATACTATATATAAAATTTAAGAATTAGGCTATATATAGTTTTATATTTTAGAAAACTAATTTTTTTATTATTTTATTTATACTCTAAAAGTTTATAAAAATTATAAAAGCTTATTTTACATTATTTTTAAAATTTTATTATTTAAATAATTTGTAATATTTTAGTTCTAAGGTAAAATTTTTTAATTATATTAGTTTTTTTTATTTTAATAAATTTTTTAGTATAAAAATAAAGTGATTATATTTTATTTAACTATATTTATATTTAAAATCTATTTTAATAAAGCTAAAAAAAAATAAAAAAATATTTAATATTTAAATAAAATAATAATATTTATTTATTTATTAAAGTTAAGTAAGTTAGGCTATTATACTTATTAGTATAATAAAACTAGATTTTTAATAAAATTACTATTTTTAATAGCTTTTATACTGCAGTTTATATATTATTAGCAATATCTTTAAAAGATAGTTAGTTTATTATTTTTAATAAACTAGAAAATTAAAAAATAGTGTTTAATATAATAAAAGTAATCTAAAATCAAAATATTTTTAAATATTAAAATATACAAAGTAGTTTATTAAATTAAAGATATTTTATTATATATAAATATCTTTAAATTATAAAAAATAAATTATAAAATAAGTTAAAGCAACTATTATTAAAAAATAAAGTTTTTATTATTATTTAATAGTAGTTATATATTTAAATAAATTAAAATAAAGTTATACTTTATTTAAAATATAATTTAAGTTATATTTTGATTTAATAAATATAATTAATTTCTGCTAATTTTTAAAAGAATTAAAATTATAATTATAATATTAATTTATATTTATATTTACTATAGTAAATTTGTTTAATAAAATATAAATATAAAATTAAACTATAACTTAAGTTAAATAATATTAAATAAAGTAATTAGCATATTTAAAACAATAAAAATAAAGTATAAGCTACTTTATATTATTTAATTTAAATTTATATTATTTTTATATAAATGTAATAAATACTAATTTTATAATTTTTAAGTATAACTAATATTATAATTAATAATAATAATGTTTTCTTATTTTAATTATTTAAATTTACATAGCTAACCAATTAAATTTAGGCTTAAAAAGCTTATTTTTTTTAAACTTGCTTTAGTTAAAATTTACTATTAATTAATATAATATAATAGTTTATAATATAATATAACAGTTTGTAATATAATATATATTATATTTATAGTCTAGTTTTATACTTGTTTAAATAATTAGGCTTTAGTAATTATAAGTTTAAAATAGTATTATAAGTAACTATATTATATTAAATATATATAAAAAGCTTAATAGTATACTATATTAAGCTTACTAATAAAATTAAGTATATAAATATAATAATAAATTTAAAATATAAATATTATTTATATAGTAAAATATTTTAATTTTATAGTATATTTAACCAACTTATTACTATATTTATATTATAAATATATTTAAAGTATTTAATACTTTATATTTACCTTATCAATATAATATAAAAAGTGGAAAATTAGTATTTTTTAGCCTTAATTATATTAACAATTATAGTAAATCTATATAAAAAATAAATTAATATAAAAAAAATTATAATTAACTTATTAAAATTATTTTAAATAAATATAAGTAGTATAAATATAGAAAATATAAAGTAAATATTAGTAACACTAGCTATATTAAGCTATTTTAATATAATAATTAAATTTAAAACACTTTAAAATATCTATAATTAAATATTAATATACTATTAAAAACTTAACATATATTTATTATTTTTTATAATAATATTTTAAAAAATTACAAATACTAACTAAAAGCATCTATTTTTTATTGCTATTATAGTTAATAAGTATTGAGTATAATATCCTATAATTTAAAATGTTATATATTTTAGTTAAAAAAATTAAAAATATACCTGCTATATATAAGTAGGTATATTTATACTAGTAATATTTGCCTTTAAATTTTTATTTTGTAAATAATTTTTAGTGAAATACACTGAAAGTTTTAAGCTTTTCAATATATAAAATACATATTAATATATATATACTTATCTAATTTTATCTGGTAATTAAATACTTATTTAATTATTGAAATCAAAATCAGCTATTTTTGAAAGTAATTGATTACCTATTTATAATAGTTGCACTTTAAAACTGCAGTATATTTTAAAAGAAAACTTTATTAAATATAATAAGGCTTAAATATGCCAACATTTTAAGTATTAGGTTACTACTATAGCTGTTGTACCACTTAAAATTATTCATTCATTTATAGAATAAGCTGCAGTTTTCAAATTAAGAGTTGTACAGATTTACAATTGATACACAATCATAAACCGATATTAAAAATATATTTATAAAGGAAGATGCAAATTAAACTTTTATAAAAAGTTGAATATAAGGTATTTCAAACATATTTCAAGTTCTGGAGGCACTGTAACGTTGTAGTAGAGATAAAGTATCTGAAGCTATGACAAAACGTTGACTACCTTCAGTAAGGAGAGACATTAAGGGGTCCATTAAAGCTTCGAAGAACCGCTTCACTTCTAGATCGTGTGGCCGTTCTATATAGAATGACATAGTGACGTAGAAATTAAGTACCCACCACCATTTATGACCGACACCGAGCTTGAGGAAGTCGCTCTTCCTCTCAATAAGTGTGTAAGCTCCGATGTAGGCTGCCATTAAAGCTTTGTGATAAGGGTGGAGCTTTTCAAATGTCGACACCGGGAGAGCATCCTTAAACGCTATACATTCCATGAGACACCGATGAGGGATGGGGAACATTTGGTCAATTATGAGATGGGGGCGATAAAGTTCAACCAACATATACATGTGGTGAAGTGAGCCTAGTAATGCGTAGTTGTCTTTAAGGTGTGGTAATATGATAGACATTTGATCGGATTTCGGCACCCTTCGTATTCTCAGTAAATGATGTTTGAAATACCAATTATGAAGCTTCTTTTCAAAGTAACAACACTTGTTTAAAAACGTGGGGTATTCCGAATCGTTAAACACTCTACAAGTTAAATCCCAGCCTAAGGGCATAAGTGTAGAACCGGCCCTGGAATAGATTGAAAATCTAGATTTAAATTGGCGTTGCATAGCCAAAATTTTGTATGCCATCGTGTAAAACTGAATTCGGATTTCGATGGATAGAAGTTTGCGCCTTGGTGAGGGAGCTTGTGGAAAGTTAGGCGATTTCCACTGATCGACAGCGTCTAACTGCTCCATCAACTGCGGTACGGTAAGCCCTATGTTCTCTAGTTCGAGCAAAGCGGGTTTTCCAACACACAACCGGAAATTAACGTCATTACAAAACAAGGCCCAGAAAGTACGTCGTCTTGTTTCGATTAACTTGGGAGGTAGGTTAGAATTAGCCCTATGCATACCCAGCTGGAGGGCCATAGTCACTGCCAATCCATGGTATGTCCAACCATGTTGTGAAGTGGAATCATCAAGTACTGTGGCTGGATATTGAGATAAGAGCATAAGTGTTTGGACGGAATGTAAAGAAGGTTTGTTGTAAATCATTTTAAGCCTACGATGAGTTTGAACTGAAAATAGATGTCCAAGTTTAGGTGCAGTTGTTTTAATAGGGAAGTAACCGGCAGAGGTCATTAATATTGTAGTTAATAAAGCTTGGATTTCGTCAGATTTATTCTCATGTAGCATCATGTCATCTACATCGCTACGGTTCAATAAAATATACCCTGAATTAAAGTGATAAAAAAAAAGA
Source organism: Capillidium rhysosporum (assembly GCA_037055185.1). Taxonomy (NCBI): domain Eukaryota; kingdom Fungi; phylum Entomophthoromycota; class Entomophthoromycetes; order Entomophthorales; family Capillidiaceae; genus Capillidium; species Capillidium rhysosporum. The sequence continues at coordinate 8,223 of JAWQFY010000338.1, read as the reverse complement.
TCAATTAATCTAAAGATTAACTCAGGTTTAACCATTGAATAAATTGTCTTCATTTCGAAACTATCAATGTCGTGGTTTATTGTATTGAGCTTTTTAGTGAAAGCTATTTGGTCAGTTGAATTTAAAAGTATTTTTAAAGCATAAGGGTTGGAGGCTAAAGCGTAAGCTGCTGGGCTATTCCCCAAATACAAAGATTCCCCATTAGTTGTAAAAAGTACTCTGCATTTCCCTAGAGCAAAGTTTGATATCTGGAAGCATAATGCAGCAGGTGAATGAACTAATTCTTTTTTAAATTGAGTCGCACCTTTTGAATAATCTTCTTTCCTTATAACTATATTTTGATGGTTTGATTTATTTTTCGAACTTATCTGAAGATCCTAGATTAAAGTTAGTAGATAGTACCGTTATTAACATTTACTGGTTTGCATAGTATAGGAATTAGACCTCGTTCGTTTGGAATCAATTGTGGATTTTCATTCCTATTTTGAGATATGGGGGGTCTTCCTATATGGTAAGCTTGCTTTTCTGCTTTAAAATAAGTACATGGTACTAATTTAATCTTGCAGCTGTTGCAAGGTTTCATCTTATCACATTTGATCTTACGGCTATGGCATGTGTCGCAGGACCTTGAAAATTTATAGTTGATCTTTTAAATTTTAATAAACTTTCAATATAATAAGTTACATTTACTGGACTCGATTCCATTTTCGAAATAGCTTTATATTTACCTACACAGGGTTGAAAGGCTACTTAAACTTTATAGTTAACTCGGTTGTCGCTTAAAAAAATTATAAATGTAAAAAAACGAGGACTCAGCTAAAATTTAACTGGAAACCACATACTCAATAAGAATCGGAACCAGAAAAGTAAGCTGAGTAAAGATAAAAAATAAACCCATGTTCTTGAAAAAGTAGTAAAAGTGCCGATGGTTGGCATGTAATTAGTCCTTTAATATGATAAGTGGAATTAGCTCCCAAATCTGTAGAATAGCAAGGTATAGTAAATAGAATGGGCCATCGTTGCTAACTTTTATGCTCTCCTCTTTAATCTTACTGGCTGTAAATATAAATTATATTTTTCAATCGTGTCGAATTTTAAGTTAGCATACAATTCTTTAGGAATTGATTTTACTTTAAATAGAAATATTGCTCTTCAATCCAACCAAACCAAAAAAGTTTACTATGATTTTGATAATTTCCGAGGAATTGTAGGCACTTAAAAGGACCCATCAACATGTTCGTGTTACAGCTGCTATTTTTCCTTAATGCTATCAGTCTCTAACCTTTTATTAACATCCTAATGCTATATTTAATATGCTTTCAAGTAGTAATGATATGGTTCTAATTTCATCGAAATATATTAAAAAGCTTATTATTACTCGGTCTTTTACCCGATTACTACCTATTTCCTTATTAAATATTAACCCTTTATCACGTATTACCGGTACCTAACATATAAAACGTTTATGTATGATATGTTTAAATGGATGGAATACCTGAATCTTCTATTTTATTATGTCTATTATTTAAAACTAAATCCTATCAAAATTTTCCTTATTATTAGCTTTTATAATTATTTTTAACCATCTATACCTTATTACATTTAGAATATTGTTAATTTATTTTTATATAAATATATAACTATATTCCAATTTATTCTATATTTTAATCTTGTTGCTTTTTAAAATACTTATATTTATATTTTGCTTTATAATATATTAAAATAAACTATATTTTATAGTTTTTGCTCTGTTTTTTTATTTAGTTTTTCTAATTTTTTTATTAGCTAAAAGCTAAAAATATATTAAATTAGATTGTTTTTATAATCAACTTTATAGTAGCTACTACTAACTTTTTTATATAATTATACTATTATTTTATATTTTATTTCATTTTAATAAATTTATTAAAAGCTATTTATATTTAAAAAAGTAAACTTATTATACATTAATAAATATATTTTTGAAAAATAGTATTACCTTTAAAAAATTATATTAATATATATTTTAATATTAGAAAATTAGAATAATAATAATAATAACAATTGCATATTTTAATAAAAAAAGTAAACTTTTAAAATTTTAAATATTATTACAAATTTTTACTTTTATATAGTTTTATTAATATATAAATATATAAAGTTATTATAACTATTATAAATGCTTGTAATATATATAATTAAATTTTAATTATTTAAATAATATATGATTTTTTTAGTAAAAAATCTTTTATTAACAATAAACTTTAAAATTAAAATTTAAAATAAAGTAATATTTCTATAAATTATAGTATTTTTAAATAAAGTATAATTTTATTTTTTTTTTCTTAAATATAGTATATAAAAAAAGCTTATAAGCTAAATATTTTTAATAAAGTTAATATTTATACTATATATTAAATTTTTATTATATATAAGCTAGAATAATATTTATTAATTTTAATATAGTTTTAAATAATATAAAATATAAATATAAGTTTATTAAAATAAGCTATACCTTTTTTATAAATATTTTAACAAATTTATAAAATTATATTTAAGTAAATTTATATAAATATTAAAGTTAATTTTACTTTAATTAATATTAATTAAAATTTATTATATATAAATATAAAATATAAAATAATATAATAGCTTTTTAATATTTATAAAGTTTTTACTTTTTTCTTTTTTAATTTTTTATTTACTATTTTTTAGCTTTACTTATTTAATAAATATTAATTTATATATATTATATAGTTTAGTTTAACTTTATTTATATAAAAAAAGTATTTACTTTTAAAAGTACTATACTTTTTAAAATTTAAATATAGTAAACTATAAAAAAATTAACTTTAATTAATAAAATTACATATTTTAATAAAATAAATGAAAAATATTATAACTTTTTTTTACTAAGTATAAAAAAAAAATTATTATAAATATTTTTTTATTTATTAAAAAAATTGTTAAAACTAGACTAAAAAAAGTAACTTTTAGGTTTTTTTTAAATATATTTTACTTTATTATATATTTAAATTAAAATCTTTTATATTTAAAAGTTAGTTATTAAATACAAATCTTATTTTTACATTAATTTTTTATAGTTAGTATTTATACCTATATTTTACTACTTTATATATTTATTATTATTACTTTATAAAATACTTATATATTTTTTAGTTTTACTACTACTTAAATTAAATTATTTTATTTTATTTTAAAAGTAATTTCTTTTTTAATATACTACTTTTTTATAACTATATATATTTAAAATATAAGCAATAAATTAAAAATTTTTATTAAAGCTATATAATTTTTATAGCTATTTATAAGTTTTTTTTTTAAAAAATACTAACAATATGATTTTTATTATATATTTTTATTAACTATATTATATAAAACTAAATAAATCTAATAAATTTTAATAAATTAATAGTATTTTTCTACTTTATTATATAGAATAAACTAAATATAATTTTATAAACTTTTTTTAATACTTTTAAGCATTTTTTAAATTAAAATCTAAATTAAAAATAATTACTTATTTTATAAAAATTTGAAATATAGTTTTTATATTAATTAAAAATTTATTACTAATAGCTAAAATATATAATATATAAAATTTAATATATTTTTAGTTATAGTAGTATAAAATAATATATTAAAATAGCTTAATAATTTTTTAAGTATAAGCTTATATATATAAAACTTTATTTTAAAAATATTAATTACTTTTTACAGTTTTAAAATTAATTTTACTACTTTTAAATTAATATAAGTTAAAAAATATATATAATTTTAATAAAGCTAATATTTATTTATTTTATTTTTATAGCTAAGCTATAAATTTATTATACTTGATAAGCTTATATTTATATTTATATTAAAATTTAAAATATTTAAATACACTTTAGTATAGTTTTAACTATATAATAATATTATATAATAGTAATATATTTTAATTTAAATTTAATAATAATAATTTAAAAAAAGTATACTTACTATATTTATTATTTTATTTACTTATTTATTTTAAATAGCTAAAATATTAACTATAATAAAATAAAAAGTATTTAGTAATACTTTATAAATATAATATTTAGTATAATTACTTTTTATTTAAATAAATTTTCTTATTCTAATTTTAATTATTTTTATTAATTTTTTAACTTTTTATTAATATTAAAAAAATATTATATAAAATACTACTTTAAATATTAAACTTTATAAAATAAAAACTAATTTTATTTTTTATAATATATTAAGCTTAATTTAAACTTATTTAAAGCTATTTAAAAAAATTTAACTATATATATAAATAGTTAATATAATTTATAAAAAATACTTGTATATCTAAATTATAAAAAATTATAGTATTTTATTATATTACTAATAAAAAGCTATTTAATTTTTAAGTATAATTAAAGTTTAAAATTTAAAAATACAAAATTACTAATTAATATCTACTATTATTTATATAATTTTAAAATATTTAAATTAAAACTTATATATTAATATTTTATAATTATATTTTTTTTTTAAAATATGCAAAATTATAATTTTTTAATAAAGTTTAATAATTATTTAAAATTTTTGAAAATATAAAATCTATTTTTTTACTAGACTAGCATTATTATTAATAGTATATTTAAATTTATTATTATATTAGTAATAGAATAAACTTGTTATACTAATAATTAATATATATTATTTAATTTATTTATTTATTTACTAGCTATATTATATTTTTGTACATTATATATAAATTTAATAATTTTCTTTACTACTTGATTTTTATAAGTTTTTATTTAATTATATATAAGAAATCTAAATTTAGTTTAAGTAAAGTTTAATATTTTTTAAAATACTATATAGTAGTAAAGTAATTTATAGCATTTATAAATAAAAAATTTAATTAAATTACTTTATTATAAGTAGTAGTATTATAAAATAAGTTGCTATTAAATATAAAAAAAAATATAAAAGTTGCTAAATATTAAGCAGTTTAATAAACTAATTAAAACTTTGCAATTATTTAAAATAAAAAAATAATAAAACTTTAAAAATACTACACTTTATTTTAGTTTATAAAAACTAATACCAATTTTAAAAATATTGCTTTTATTATAATTTTATTTTTTGAATTATAAAAATAGCTATTATTTTTAAATTAGTTAATTAAAAGTTATACTATAAAAATAAATTATTTTTTAAATATATAACAACTAATTAAAATTGTTTAATATAGTATTTTAAAATTTATATCTTTTATTCTAAGTTTAAAATATTAAATTATAGTATTTTATAACTATCTTAAATACCAAATAGTAAATTCTAAAAGTTTAATGTATAAACATACTAGAATAGCAATATCTAGTATATATTTTTAATGTTGTATACAATATTTTATCATTTTTAAAATATTATGCAGCTATTTTAGAAATTAATATAGGAAAGTATAATCCTTTTGATTTTTTAATAATGATGCATTTTAGATAACAAAGGCTGAACACTACTATTTTACAAAATAAATTTATTAAGCATAAAATGAAATAAGTGAAAATAACTGCATAAAATTATATGCTTTATTTGTGTTTTAGCACTTTTAGACTAACCTGTATTATTTTAATTAATAGAAAATATTCTGTTACCATACAACAGGTAGCATATCGAAAATAGCCTATTACCTATATACCTGTAAATGTAGGCATGTAATAACTGATTATACTCTCTTATATTTTAAATATTAATTTATTAATAAGTAATTTAGCTTTATAATCAAATTTTTCTTGAATAAACCATAAACCTATAGCTCACCTCACTCTCCATTATATAATCACCAGATTCGTCGATAGCCAATTCGGGTAAGATCAGTGGTTTCTTTCTTTTAGTATCTAGACTTAATCTAAATTTCAACCAATTTAAACTCTCTTTAGTCAAATTGGTACAGGTTAGGTCATTAGGAAGGTAGACTGGGAAGAAGGTATCAACTTTAAATTCGGGATGCTTAAATAATTCGGTGATAAACCAATAGTTACATAAAGGATGGCTTAAAGCCTCTAAGTATAATGAAGATCCACCAGTAACGAAAACGGAACTTGCGTATTGAGGGTTATCTTTACGAATTTGAGTAGTTAGATTTAAAGCTTCAGGTAAAGATGTGGCTGTAAATACTTCTTTCAAAGATTCTTCATTTTTAACAATCCTATAAAAAATTAATACTATATAGAAATTAAAAAATTACAGTTTGTAGTTTGGATCCCTTGATACAACTATAGTGAACCGGTTTTTTAAAGGTCGCATAAACAGGGGTAAAGATTCCCAAGTTAACCTACCCATAATTAAAATATTCTTTTGAACTTTGCCACTATCCTTTAGGCTGAACATTTCATTAAAATTGTTGAATTGAGTGACATATTCGAAGTAAGCTAAGTCACTAGGTATAGGTGATGATCGCCAAGGCAAATCGTTGTTGTATCCGATCCCTAAATGTTTAGAAGCCACCGCAACTATTAATCCAAAAGGTTCAATATTTGGGGGTTGAGTTTCGGTTGATTTTAAAGTTTCGTTTACCATCCTGCTTCTGCTTCTTGAAAACAACTTAAATATCGACTTTGCTCTTATTTTAAAAACTTTAAAAAGCTTGAAATATCACTAGTTATTAAAATTTTGGTATCTTAATAAATTTTCTATTGGGTTAGGGGCTAATAAATACTTTATTGATTGGATAAACAAAATAGATTATCAGACTTAGGTAGAATTTCTTTATACAACAAAAGTAGGTACGCTACAATAAGGAGGTTTTTCTAAGGTTATTGTCTTTTATTCAGTAGTAAGATAAGAGAAATTAAATAATTTTCAGCCATTTAAATATCAAATATTATTAGCTTTGCATATTCATCAATACCAGAAAATTTAAATAAAAAAATAGTCTAATAGTAAAAATAGTTACATTTTAATATTTTTTTAAATATACAGTTTTTCATAAATTTTATTTAGCTTAATTAAGTTTAAATTATTTAATATATATATTATATTTATATAACAGTGTTTGAAAAACTTTGACTCAAAATAAAAAATAGTAATCTTAATATAAAAACTAAATTTTTTAGTAAAATAACTATACTTATAAATGTTGTTTATTTTAAAATGATATTAAGATATTGTAATTATAAAAAAAACTATTTTTATATAAAATATTTAAATTTTAGTATTTCCAAATAAATTTAGTAAAATTAACTAAAAAATTTAATATCAATAATATTATAAATAATTTAATTTTAATAGCTAACCTTAAATTTAAAGAAATCTATTATTTTTAAATTTATAATTTTGGATTTTTTAGGAAAGTTTTCCAAATAGAGTAATTTTTTATAAAAGCTAGAAATTATACAGGTTTTATAATTAAAAAGCTAATATTTAATAAAAGTAATTACTTAAAATACTGTATATATATATAAAGTAAAAAGTAGCTTGCCTAGCCCAAAATTATTATTTTTAATATAATTAGAGTTTTTTATTAGCTAAGTATAAGTTTTTTTAATAGATAAAAATAATATATAAATTTTCCAATAGTGTAAAAAGCTTTTTTTAAACTATTAAAGTAATTAAATTAGTTATTTAAACTTTATTTTAAATTTAGAATGCTTTTATACTATAAAATTAAAAATTAAAAATTAAAAATAGTAGCAAAATTTAAAAATAAATTAAATATTTTTATAATAAATTTAATATTTTACTTATTTTTTATTTTTAAAAAATATTTTTAATTTTCTAGTTTATTTTAAAATTTTTACTTTAACAAAATTTTAATTTTTTTCTTTAATAAAAATTTATATAATTTGCAAATAGCAAAAACTATTAATAATAAAACAAAGAAAATAAGACTAATTTTATTTTATTTTTAAGTTTTAATTTGCAATTAGCTATTTTTAAAGCTTTTTTTTAAATTTAAAAGCTTTAGCTTATTTATTATAGATTAATTTTATTATAAAATTATATTTTAAATTAGTATACTAGCTATTAAACTTTAAAAAATTAGAATTAAAAAAACTTTTAATATTTCAATTTAGCTTTTTTTATTTATTAAAAAGCCAAAAAAAATATATTTTTAATTTAGCACTTTATAATTAAGATATTAAAATTTTAGTTTTTTTATTAAAATTATAAAATAGTAATAGTAGCTTTTTTATAATAAATAAAATAATTTATAAATTTAGTAAATTATTTTTTTAGTATACTATA
>JAWQFY010000337.1:0-36000 GCA_037055185.1 Capillidium rhysosporum | reverse complement strand
ATTAATACTTAAATTTTAAAAACAAATAATTATAAAATATTTATTAAAATTAAAAGCTATAAATACTTAAATTTTAAATCTTAAATATATATAATTTTTCTAAAAAATAATTTATTTAATATTTATATTATAAAAATTAATATTATACTTTCATTATTTTAACTATAGTTTATTATATTAATATTTATTATATATTTATATATATATTTAATTTACTTTAAATACTATTATTATTATAAATTTAACTTAGTAGTTATACTTTTAGTTATAATATTATTAGTTAATACTTATTATATATTAAAACAATATTATTTAAACTTTTATTTTTTTAAACTTTTTTTAAATAATTATATTTATTTTATAAAAAGTTTTAGATTTTAAAATTTTAAAAATTAATTTTAATTAAACTATTATTTAAATATAAAATATTAATTAGAAATTTTAAATGAAAAATAAAAGTAGTATTAAAATTAGTAAAAGCTTATTTAAATAATATTAATAAATAGTTTTATACTAAGTTATACTATTATTATTTATTAATTTTAACTATTTTATATATATATATATTTAATAGCAGTTTTTTTATTTTAAATATAGTATAGTATATTTAATTATAGTATTTAATAAATTAATAAATTAGTTATTAATTATTATAAATAAAATATTTAAAACTAGTAGTATTTAATATAAATAGCTAAAAATATAATGAATACTAATATTATTTAAATAGTTATAATTTAAAAAATATATATTTTAATAAAAATTTAATAAAAATAAAGTAAAAATAAGAATATATTTAAAAAAAATATTAAATTTAAAATTAGCTAAAATCAAAAACTAAATAAAATTATTATATTTAATATAATATAGCTATTTTTTAGCATAATTAAATAATAGTAAATAAATATGGTATTATTATAAATTATAATAAAAATATTAATAAAAGTAATAATTAAAATAAAGTTACTAATATTTAAAATTTTAAACTTAAATATTTTATTAATAATAGTTATATATATATAAATTAAAAAGTATTTTAACTTTATTATATATATAATATTTTAATATTTTAATATAAAGTTTTTTAAAATCTTAAAATATTTATAGTTATTAGTTTTTAAAAAAAAGCTTTTATTAATAAAATTAAAAAAATATTTTTTTAGTATTATAAGTAAAAAAACCAAATCTATTTATATTAAAAATATTAATAAATAAAATAAGTTTAAAACTTTACTTTTAATATTTAAAATGCTATTATTAAAAATATACTAATACTAAACATTTTACTAAGCTAAATATTATTTTATATATCTATACTACTATTTTAAATAATTTTTAAGAAAAAAAATTAAAAATAATAATAAACTAATACTAGTATATATTTTTTTAAATAGTAAGCAAACTTTTAAAAATTTTAAATTAACTTTAGTTTTTTATAATTTTAATTTTAAACCTATTAAAAAAAGTTTTAAAATTAAAAAACAAAACTAAAAACTAATTTTATAAAAATAGTTAATTTTAAATGTTTATAAAAACTATAATTTTTAATAAATGAACTTAAAAGTAAAAATAAATAAAAAATTATTTAATAAAACTATTTTATTAATTTTTAACTAAAATATTGATGTTTTAAAAAATAAAATATAGCTGTTTAAATAATACTAATTTAAATTATAATAGTTAAAATTTTATTTTTATAATTATTATAATTATAACTTTTTTAATTATTTATTTTAAACATTATTTATTTATTATTACTTAAATAGTAAAATTTACTAAATTATTTATATTTAAATTTTATTTTTTGAATAGTTATAAGGTTTTTGCTATATTCTATAATAGTTTTTAAGTTTTTCCTTATTTAAAATATTTTTATTTTTTATTATAAGTATAATATATATATTTGCTTTTTAAATTACTGTTTATTATTTAGTAATTTGTTTTTTTGTTATTTAGCAATTTTATTTTTTAAATTTAAGGTTTTAAAGTAAAATATTAAATTTTTTATTAAATTAGTTTATTGTTAAATTATAATTTAAGTTTTAAAAAAATAATTATAATAAAATAAATATTTTTAAACTAATATTACCTATAACTTTAAGCTTAAACTAGTTAAAAGTAATTTTTTATTAAATTAATTATTTTATATATTAATTAATTTTATAAATACTTAATAAAACTATTATATATATATATTATAAAACTTTAGTATAACTAATTTAATATTAAATAATAAGCATTTTTTACATTTTTATTATTTTATTTATTTATTTTAGTTTGCTTTTTTAAATATGTTAAAGGTGTATTCTGCTAAAAAAATTATTATATTATTTTTACTAAATGCTTTATATATATATTTGCTATTAAATAATTAAGTTTCTTTATTATATAAAGTAAACTGCTTTTATATATATATAATTAAGCTAACTTTACTGAAGAAATAGCAGATGTAAATATCAATGCCATTATCTATTAGATTATAACTATTATTATATCTTTTATTAATAATAATATTAATATTTTACTAAATTTTTGCTTTATATTTATAAATATTTTATTTTTATTTATAATCATTATATTATTATAGTACTTTATAATATAAACCCTAAATGTCAGCTTTAGTATAGCAATATAGACCAGATATTATTTAAAAAAAATTATACTAAAGTAAAAATTCTTATATATTTTTTTAAAAAACACTCTTTTAATTCTTATTTTTCAGTTTTTAAAACACCATTAAAATATTTTTATAGTATTGTCAATTTAAAAAACTTTAAAAAGTTTATAAAATTTAATAGTATTACTAAGATTCTCAAAAGTATAACTGGCAAAGCTATAAAAAAATTGTACTAGTATATGTTTTACATCCATTACACTATAATTAAAAGTATAATAAATGACTAACACCTACCACCAGCTAGAGTAAACTTTACAATCTTCTTAGAGTTGTTTCAGGCTACTCTAAGATGTACCAAAAGAGAATTTGTGGAATTACAGAAGAGTTTTCTACTCTGGCCCTAAATAAAAAATAGTTTTCTTAACTCTTCTAACCAAGAGTATAAATAAAATTTTATATTATAGCTTTAAAAAAAATGTTCTAAAAATGTCATTTCAAACATTAACGAAAAAATTACAACAAATTATAAAACTAGATTTTAATGATTACTGTAACAAGTTAATACGATCAAAACTTGAATACATAATACAGTTCCAAAATTTAATGTAAATTCCCTACAACTCTCTAGTAGGTAAAGGGGGTTGGTTGGGAAGACGCTCTAACTCAAACCTACAAACGTTAAACTTGGAGATGCCTTTCTCCAACCAATACTTTTTAACTTTATACAAACCATCGTATCTGTAACCGTGTGATGGGCCATAAATACTTTTGAGTTTATAGCCCCTAATAACCCTAACTACCCTGCCCTTGTCACAAGAAATTTTAAGTCCTAGGTTTTTGCCTGTAAATTGCTGATCTTTAGATTGAGGAGCCGTACGCAAATTTTTAGGTGCAGTAGCGGTACCTGTTAGATCACGACCACCGGACCCAGTGTAAGTAAAAGTTTCACCGTTGTCAATATCATCTTCGTAACCACCTGATAGTGCTAAAGAGTAACAATCGTCTTGGCTGCCATGAATACCACCTACTATGGACCTATGAATACCACATTTACCTACGTCCATACGGAATTCCCACCAAGCACCTATTGGTATACCTGGTATATGTCCATACTTGTTTTGTTTGAAGTCCGGGTATTTAATTTCAACGAACCCATGGATATCAGATTTCTCATACTTCTTTCTAGGCTTGGCTAAAGATTCTTCAACATCTTCAAGATCTATTTTTAGCTGTTTAGATTTAGAGACAACTTCACTTTTAGATCTTAAAGAGTATTCTTTTCGTGGTATTATCTTTTTTAGACTGGTATTTTTACGACGTAAACTTCTTGGTTGTCTTGAGGTTTCCGATTTTATAGGTACAACTGGTTCTACCAAAAGTTCCTGCATCTTTATAACGTTTGCAGCTATTTGGGCTTCCCTTCTAGCTAAATAATCGTTACCGCCGACATCCCCCATATCAGGATCTTGCGTCTTAATCTGCATCCCTAACCTCCTTCTTCTGCCGGATCGAAGTTAAAAATGAAGGTATATTTCTCTGATTGTTTAGTTTATTAGATTGTTTTTCGGGGATATGCAAACTTTTGGTTAGCTAACCCGGAAATGGAACATATATAATATTATTGGCCAAATTCTATGACGTTTCTTAAATTTGTTTTGTCAAGCATTTATTTATATTTTTGAAGGATTGAAATGCTTGATTGCCAAAAACTAAGTGAAATAACAAAAGGGGATTGGTAGAAAGAAAACATATCAATGTAGTAATTGGAGTTTATCTTATATCAGTATTCTATAACCTAATTAATATAAAAGAGTTTTGAAGCTATTACTGCTAAATCGTAAAAAGTTTATCTTAATAACTCAAATTGTTACAAATCAAATAGTCCATACATTAATGTTTGAATAGATAGCGGACATACATGTATTGAAAGATCAGTCAATCCAAATTTTAAGTAATACTTTCTGAAGTATACATAACTGATTAGCAAACAAGTAAATTTTTAAAATATATAAGGATTTGTATCAAAGAATATATCAATTTTTAACAACCCTTTTTCTATTTAGATTATCTGAAGTTGAAAAATTCAATCTAAAAAATTTGATCTATATCATTATATATATTTTTTATAAAAACAAAGTTATTAAATTTGAAATTTTATTTTAAAGAACAGACTAATTTTTAATTTTAATAAACTAATTTAAACTAAGATTATAAAAACTATTAAAATATTAAAATTTAGATACTATAGCATTTAAAATAAACTTTTATATATAATATCCTTACTAAAAAATATCTAAAAGAAGTTAAATGAATATACAAACCTTTTTAAAAATTTAAGGATATTAATACTTTAACTTTTAACTAAGCTTTAAAAATAAATTTAATAATCTTTAAAAAATATAAATTATATATTTTATATAGCTAAATATTTTATTTTTATTAATAGTATTTATTTATTTTGAATGTTAATTACTATGTCTATATAAATTAAGTTTTAATACTAATAATAAGCTTTTTATATAATAGTAATAAATATAATAAGTAAAAACTATTAATATTAATAAATATAATATATATATAAATATATAAAATTATTAGTATTAAGTTTATATTAAAAAATAATTTCTGTATTATTAATAAAGTAAAAAATATACATTATATTATATTATATATATATTTATTATTATTTTAGTCTAAATTATAAATTAATAAAAATGTTTTAAACTTAATATATTATAAAATTGTTTTTAGTATAAATTTTAATAAAAATATATATTTAATTAAAATAAATAATAGTTAAATATATATATATTACTTATTTAGGTTAATATATATTTTTAAAATTTTTACTATATTTTACTAAAAGTTATAAAAAATTCTTTATTTAATTATTAAAATATTTTTTTTAAATTAGTTTTTTTTAAGCTTATTTATATATAGCTAACTTACTAACTTTATTAACTTTTATATTTTACTTTATTTTGCAACTTAAAAAGTTTAAAATTTTATTATAATTACTTATAAATAAGTTATAAATTTTAAAAACTTTAATAAAATAAAAAATATCAATCTAAATTTAGTTTTTTTAAATTTTTATTATATATATTTAGTATACTTTTAAACTATACTTAAAAATTTAAAATAAAATTATTTTAATTTTTATTTAGTTTTATAGTAAAGCTATAAATACTTTAGTATTAAATTATTATATATATATTAAATATATATATATATTTATATAATATTAAGTAGTGCTTATATTTTCAAATTAGTATTTTAAAAGTTAACTTTAAAACTTCTAAATTAATATAAGTTATAATTAACTATATAGTTAAATTTATAGTTTTAATTTAATTAATATATATAATTTTTAACTTTATAATATTATTTAAAACTTTTACAAAGTATAAATCTACTTGATTTTATTTATTTCAAAAAAGTTTTTTAATATAGCTAAATAAACAAAAGTATAACTTTATAATATTATTTTATTACACTTAATAAAGAAAATAGCCTTATATATTTAAAAAAAAGCATATATTAAATTTATTTACTAAAAATAAAGAAAATAGCCTTATATATTTAAAAAAAGCTTATATTAAATTTATTTTACTAAATAAAGTAAGTTAAGTTAATATTTTATATATTTTAAATTTAAGATAATATATTTAAACTTTACTTTAATATTTATATTTTTTAAAACTAACTATAAATATAGCTATATAATAAATATATTTAAAATAAAAATATAATAAAAATATAATATTTATATACTTTTTTTATTTTTAAGCTATATTTAAAGCATTATTTTAAATATGTTTTACTATAACTATTAACTATATAATTATATTATAAAGTAGTATAATCTTTTAATATATAAATATATTAATATTTTTATAGTATTATATTTTAGAAATTTATATATAATTAATAGTATAAATTTTAATTATTATTATATAAAATAAATATTAAGTTAATATTTTATAATTTACAATATTAAATTTTTAAAATTTTAAATATTAGAAATTATATACTAATATAATTATATATTATTAATTATTTTACTTTATTTAAATTAGTTATATATTAATAAATTTATACTTTTATACTTTTCCAATGTTTTTACTAAATATAGTAAAATAATAAATTTTAAACTTTAAAGTTTTTAATTTTATAATATAAGCTAATTAATAAAATATATAATATTTAAAGCTAAAAAAGTAAATTATTAAAAAATTATTAAAAAAGTTACTTAATTAAAAGTATAAGCTTATAAATTTTAATATATAAGTAATAAAATCAATCTAATTACTTAAAATATAACTATAAATGATAATGATATAATATAACATAATATTTATTAAACATTATATACTAATTTAAAACTATAACTAAATAAAAATAAATTATATTAAAAAAAGTAAAAAAATTGTAATAATAGCTTTAAAGTTAATATAAATAAATACATTTTTTCCTAAGTTAAAACTAATATGTAATATATTACCACACTAGATATAATTTTTTAGTGTTTAGTTTCTTTCTTTTATAGTATCTATTATTTAACTTTAGCTTTTATCAAAAATATATACTTTTAGTAAAAAGTTTTAACAGTATTTATATTTTTACTACATTCTACTTTATTTTATTTTATATTTGAAAGCTTTAATAGATATAATCTATTTTTAGTTAATTAACTTCTATAATTATTGGCTTTCTAGAAAACTTTATATAAATACTTAAAAATTACATTATATTTTTAAAAATATTTAATATTATTATTATCTGTTATTTTTTAAACTCAATTTTAAATAAAAAATTGTATAGTGAATTAAATATATACTTTATTTTAAAATATCTATAATTTACCTGCTATTAAAATAAAATTTATGTAACAACTAAAATTTGTTCTTTTTACTTTAATAAATAACATATATATTATATATATAGTTTGTTTCAATACTTACACGATTTCAATTAGTTTTTGGTATTAATGTTAAAATTTTATTAGGACGAATACTTTTAAAGTACAAGATTTAAATAGTATAGTTATAGTAAGCTTATAAAAAAAGTAATATTAAATAAATAAATTATTTAAGAATAGCAATTTTTTACAAACGACATAAATATTTTGTATTTTTATAGTATAGAAAATTTTTCCACTTTAAAATTATTTTTTACTATATTTTTAACCTAAACATTATTTTTTTTTAAATATCATACTGTTCATACTAATTATGAAAGGAAATACTCCTTTATAGAATAGTAAACTTAAAGTAAATTTAGATTGTATATATTAAGTTAGCCGTAGTTCAATTCAGTTCTTAAAATTAAATTTAGTTTCCGAATCTATTTTTTTAAATTTAAAATTATACCAAAGTAAAATAATAAATTATTATTTTTTGATTTATCAACTTTTAACTATTTTTAAATCAAGTTTTTAAAATTATCTTTTTATATACCTTTACACAAGTTAAAGCTTGGCAATGGCGTAGATAATTATATTTTTAGGTATGCTATATAAAACTAGTGACTTTGAAAGGTGGTATAAATTTAATTTTTATCAATAAAATTATGAAAAGCATAACTTGAATAGTGTTAATTCGTTAAATGTTTTTATATAATATTTTGAAATAAGAATAACCGTCAAAAGCATTAAGTTTTTATAAATTATATTAAAACAACATAATCTATTCTTTAATACACCTAAGCAGCAGTTTAAGAACTGTAATCTCAACCATATTATCTACTTGACAACTGATTTTCAAACTTTCCACTATTCTACAACTCTCTTACATATCAAGTCCAAACGTTAAGATTCGTAACGTACCAGTTGTAAATGGTATAGTACTTTTCCAAAACAAGAAATATGTGATATAGATTCAAATTAAATATAGTTTTTTACTTATAAATAGCTGTTGGTACGTGATTTGAATCCGATCCAAGTTTAGCCTTAACTGGACCCTGTTCTTTAATGTGATGACAATACCTTAACTTGTGTTAGTTACAGTAACCAAGTCCTGAAGATTAGATTTGAAATCAGCATCTTAATTTATATAAATTTAATTTGGCTTGGCGTAGCTGTACTATGAAAAAATTAAAAATGCAAAACGTTCTTGAAATTATAGCGATAGTAATTAAAGCTAAAAAATAAAAGGGGAGGTCCTCCCCCATTCTAATGGAACAACGAACTAGGTTGGGGAACAAAGGTCCTACTTTTCAAATTAAATCAACAATTAGTTCCATATTAATTAGTTATTTGTATTTTATATTAGCAGGATAATTTATTCCAATACTAATGGTAATTAAATTTTTATAAATAGATTTGTAACGGTGAGTAAAAATAAAAAATTAGTCCGAATAGAACCCCAATAGGTGAAACTTTTGGTTGATATCCTTCGATTTTTATCCAATAGAACGTTATATGCTTCCGAAATGCGAACTAGTTTGAATATATGTTCGCTTTAAAGAAGTTATATAAAAGTATTCTATAATTGCAACCTATAAATAAATTGAATATTCGAAAATGAATTAAAAGAAAAGACTAAATTTGTAAAAAGGGAGTATTAATTTCTATAATTTAAAAAAGTACAATAGATTTAGATAAATCGTCAACTTTCAGTTTTTTAGTCTTGTAACTTTTCAAACTATATATCGACCACATCCATTGTAAATTTACCTATACCTAAAGGTACCACTTATATAGCGACTACCATCTAAACCGTGAAGTTTTAGAAACTAATATACATATTTATCAATTAACTGAAAAGTTACTATGGCTACCCGTATGAAACCAAAGCCTTATTCCGGTAAGCTTCAGTCAAGTTTAGACGAGCTAGCTCAAGATTTGACTAAACTATCGGATAAGAGTAGTGAGTCGATAGTTGAAAGTTTAAAGGTTAAGTACGAAAAGTACAGCCAAACCTACTCCAAGGTAGGCTCAAGAGTACTGTTAGCTTTAAATGGTAAAGATTTAACCAACTCGGAATATGGACCGGAATTGATGGAACAGTACTTTAACGATTATCATGATTTTAGTGGTAAACGGGATCTTAGCTTACCCAGTCATATCTACCAACTAGCTAATACTACTTACTTCCATCTGAAGCGGTCGGGTATAGATCAAGCTGTTATATTCAAAGGTGATTCGGGAGCCGGTAAGACGTTCCAGAAACATCTGTTCGTAGAGATGTTGGCTAAGCTTAGATCCAGTTCCAAGAAAGAATCTAAGTTCTACAAACAACTGATCAACTCTTTCAAAGTTTATAACGCATTCGGGCATGCTAACACCGATCAGAATTTGAAAGCTTCGAGGTTCGGTCAGTATACCGAAATTCAATTCGATTCCAAAGGACGTACCGTTGGGTTTAAAAATTTAGACTACTTGTTAGAGAAATCTAGAGTTGTAAATAACCCCGATGCGAACTTCTTCGCTTTCTACCAGTTGTTAGCTGGTACAAGTCCGGATGAGAAATCCCATTTCCAACTTTCGTCAGATTTTAACCATTATAACTACCTAAGAGGTAGTAGAATAAATAACTTAAATCAACTCGCTGAGGAGTTCAAAAGTTTAAAGATAGCTATGCGTGCTTTAGGTTTCAATCCTAAATTCCAGTCGCAAGTGTTCCAACTGTTAGCTACTATCTTACATTTAGGTAACATGACCTTTGTCAACCCTTTACATCAATCTGGTGATGAAGCCGCCCACGTACGCGATCAAAATTTGTTAAACTTAGTTAGCGATTTCTTAGGTTTACATCCCACTTCGTTAGAGAACATGTTAACTTATAAAACTAAAATTATTAAGAGGGAGCCCTGTACTGTTATATTGAATGCTGAAGAAGCTACTAGGCAAAGGGATGACTTTGCTAAGTGTCTTTACGGTTTACTGTTCGCTTGGATTTCCGAACATATCAATACCCATCTGTGTGCTAAATCACAAGAAAACTTTATCGGGCTATTAGATTTACCCGGTACCGCTTACTTGGATACCGACTCTGACTTCCAAAATTTTTTAGCTAATTATGCTAACGAACGGTTGTTTAACTATATGAACTACCAAGTGTTTGAAGCTAGTAACGACACTTATAAGGAAGATAACATTACCACTTTACCTATATTTGAATTCCCAAATAACCGAGCTACCGTACAATTATTATCCAAGAAACAGACTGGGTTAGTTGCTCTGTTACACAGACAAGCTAACCGATCTAAAGGCCCAGGTAACGATAGTACACTGCTATCGGCGTTCGCTAAAGAACATGAGGAGGATGATGAGGGGATATTCCGAGTGAACTCGTCTATGAACCAGTTCACAGTAGCCCACTACTTTGATGAAGTTACCTATTCCATCGATGGGTTTATGGACGCTAACGTCAATTCTGTCTCGGCTGATTTCGTCGAACAGTTCCGTAACTCTACATCGGGGAATCCATTCATAAACGGTTTATTTTCTAACGGTACTTTAACTACTGAGTCAAACCCTAAAGGTTCTGGTATCGTAGCAGCACAGCAGTCGGCTATGCCACTGAGACAACCTTCCACAAAGAAACGGCAACGTAATGCCAAAGGTGATCTCAACGAGGGTAGAGTTCCCTGTGTCGCTTCCCAGTTCCAATCGGCTATGGATGAGTTGTTCGATACCTTCGACGATTCCGAGACTTGGTTTGTACTATCGCTCAACGTAACGCACAACTCTTTCCTAGATAAGCAACAGTTGTTGGAAAATGTGGAAAGGTACAACTTGGACATGATGGTGCAGCGTAAATCTGTAGAGTATATCTCCTGCTACCAACACGACGAGTTCGTTACCCGTTATTTACCTATACTACAAACTATGGGAATAGATATGGAAAATAAATCGTCTGAAGTTGTAGTTGATACCGTAATTACGATATGGGGTTGGGACACCTCTAAAATTATACAGGGTAATCAATTTGTTTATTTAAGCGACGAAGTTTGGCGTGATTTGGAAGATAATTTAAGGGCTTCCGAGCTCGGTGAAGATTTTAAACTTTTGAACCCCGATGACGACAATCAATCCAATTTTTCAGCTGACAATGAATCGATCTACTCCACCTCCAAGGACGATGGAAACTTCAACTTAACCCGTGCGGTTAACGAAACTAATGAGAAAACCGATAACATCGAGAAGGAAGAAGAGCAGAAACCACCTAAAACTAAAGTTCGAAAGTGTTGGTTATGTTTCACTTGGACCACTACCTTCTGGGTACCTTCCTCCTTTTTGTCCTGCTGCGGTAGGATGAAGCGGGCTGATGTAAGGTTAGCTTGGCGTGAGAAGTTAGCTTTGTGCATTATTATCGGATTTTTATGTTTGTTTGTAGGTGCCTTTGTCACTTTGTTTACACCTATAATCTGTCCTAAACGAGATTTCTTCGGTCCTGGTGAAGTTAAGAGCTACAACGATTATGATAAGAAAGTGTACTTCTCTTTATACGGTATTGTATATGACTACAAGAAAACCGATATCGCAGAAAACGGTGACAAATATCATCCCAATAGAGAGAAGATGGTGGCGACTATCGCTGGAGTTGACAACTCTTTGGAAGATTATTTCCCTTACCAGCTCTCTAGTCTCTGTACTAAACCGGATGGCAGTGAGATTAGTCCTCAAGTCTCTCTTCAGTCTAATAGAAGTTGGATCGAAGAGGAGGGTTCCAAATACTACAAAGGCGATCACGACAAACGGTATTTTAAGGATTACTCAGATAATTACAATTCAGATTGGCTCCAAAATGTAATCAATCTTAGTTTTAAGAAGGCTAAGGTAGGTTATGTGGCTTACTACCCTGAAGATGTCAAGAAACAATCAGGCTCTAGGAATTGGTTCATCTACACCGATAATAAAAAGGGACTAGGCTTGCCTAGAATCTACGATATAACAAGTTACAAAAATGCTAAAATTTATAAAAGAAGTGGTGATGAAAAAGCGGATGAATCCGAGAAAGACTTCTTCAGTAAAGATTTCCTTGAATTTGTAGATGCAGCTAAAGGTATGGATGGTACCGATGTTTTTAACAACAAACTGTTCAAAGGCGATGCTGAAGGACGTAATAGATTACTACAATGCTTGGATAACGCTTTCTTCGCTGGATACCTCGACGATAGAAAATCGATCCGTTGCCAATTTGCCGAATATTTACTGTTAATCGTATCGATCTTCTTATTTTTGATCATGTTCATTAAGTTCTTAGCTTCGTTACAGTTAGGTAGTAGACCTGAACCTGAGGACCACGACAAATTCGTATTGTGTAATGTACCCTGTTATACCGAAGATGATGAATCTTTACGTAGAACTATCGATTCGTTAGCTACTCTCAAATATGACGACAAACGTAAACTGCTGTTCATCATATCGGACGGTATGGTTGTAGGTGGTGGTAACGACCTACCGACCCCACGAATCGTACTCAATATCCTGAAGCATGAGACTGGATCCAACGGCTCCGACCCAGAACCTTTAAGTTTCTTATCGTTGGGAGAGGGCATGAAACAACACAACATGGCTAAAGTCTATACCGGTTTGTACGAATGTAAAGGGCATATCGTACCTTATCTTGTAGTAGTTAAAGTGGGTAGACCTACCGAACGCGCTAAGCCAGGTAACCGTGGTAAACGTGATTCCCAGATGATTTTGATGCGTTTCTTCAACAAAGTGCACTACGACACACCTATGGTACCGTTAGAACTGGAAATTTACCACCAGATTAAGAACGTGATCGGTGTCGATCCTCATTTCTACGAGTTCGTTTTGATGGTGGATGCCGATACAGTGGTGATGCCCGACTCTTTAAATAGGTTGGTGTCGGCCATGTTACACGATTTAAAGATTATGGGTGTGTGCGGTGAAACTGCGCTTATGAACGAAAAGGATTCCTATGCTACTATGATCCAAGTTTATGAATATTACATGTCCCATTACTTAGCTAAATCCTTTGAATCGTTGTTCGGTTCAGTTACCTGTCTACCCGGTTGTTTCTCACTTTATAGGTTACGTACTGCTGACGGTATTAAACCTTTATTGATCAACAATCGTATCATCACCGATTATTCTGAGAACGTAGTAGATACTTTGCATATGAAGAATCTATTACATTTAGGTGAAGATCGATACTTAACCACTTTGTTACTGAAACATTTCCCATTCCAGAAGATTAAGTTTACACCAGATGCTAAATGTATTACGAATGCACCCGACTCCTTCTCCGTTTTAATTTCTCAACGTAGAAGGTGGATTAATTCTACTATCCATAACTTAATGGAACTGGTATTCTTAGACCAACTTTGTGGGTTCTGTTGTTTCTCGATGCGGTTCATAGTATTTATGGATTTGTTCTCAACTATCGTAATGCCAGCTACCCTTCTCTACTTAGGTTATATCCTGTACCGTCTGATTACTGATACCGATAAATTAATATCAGTAATTTCTATTGGTCTGTTAGTTGCTCCGTACGCTTTACAGATGTTAGTATTTTTGATCCGTAGACAATGGGAACATTTAGGTTGGATGTTGATCTATTTCACTGCTTTACCGGTCTTCGCCTTCTTCCTCCCTCTTTACTCGTTCTGGCACTTCGATGATTTCTCTTGGGGTAACACTAGAGTAGTAGTAGGAGAAGGTGGTAAAAAGAAGGCAGTGGCAGCCGACCAAGAGAAATTCGACCCCAACTCTATACCTACTAGAAGATGGGCCGATTACGAAAAGAACGAAGCTATGTCCGATCCTTCTTACTCCGACAAATCCCAATCGGTCAGATCCCCGTCTCCTTCGCTTACCCATCAACCTGACCGGGCCCTATATCCTAACAACAACCTACCGATCTATAATTCTAATCTGAACCCATACCCTAACCAACCTGCTAGATCTCAGTCTCAGATGACTAACTTGCGATCGAACGAGTTTATATCGATGAACCCTGTGTATAACAACAATATACCACTTACACAACGACAAACTACTCAAAATTACTACTCTGAAACTATCCATTCCTCCCTACCTCCCTACCATCCCGAACCTAACTCGAACTTACCAACTGGACTTGACGTAGTAAACACTATCAAATATTTGATCAGTGGTTCCAACCTCAACCAGATCACCAAACGGAAACTTAGAGAATTATTGGACAACCATTATAACTTAGCTGGGTTCTCAGATAGCCACAAAGAGTTCATTAACGGATGTATCGATTTGGTACTTAAAGGTGCTATTTAAACCGAAGGTCGGTATGCTGTATATGCAAGTTTTCTTTAATGTTTTTTTTCTTATTTTAATAAATAAATATTCTGTTTTTGATATATTTTTATGGTAACATCGATTGGTTTTTTTTAAAACTATAGGAAAATGCAATCAAATTTCTTACTATATAATTTAAATTTAATTGGTTTAGTTTTGTAGGATCATCGTTATCTTTATTAATAAAATTCAAAAATTGCAGATTAAAAAGTATGCCATTTTTTAGCTAAAATTAAATTTCAGTACATTTATGCAGTTTGAAACGTAAACATCTGTAGTTTATTACTAAATTTATTAAAGATAAATCACTAAATAAATTAGAATTTTAACTTTAATTTATATAAGTTTTAACATACTTTAAAATTTGTTAAAGGAAATTATTCTTATTTTATTTAAAAAGAATCGGCTTATATAAGTTAAGCGCTTTAAATTTTATATATGCTAAAATAAATATGCTTTATAAACGAAATTTACTAATTACAATTTTAAATTTTTGGTGGTTGATCGACCAACTACTTCTCCTTTTAGAACTTTGTAATAATAAAAAACTGGTACCGAATGCATTTTAAAAATCGATTTTAGGTAAAAGTTTAATAAGTTGCTGTAAATTCAAATTAACTTAAAGTTACTTTTCCAATTAAGAAATTAAAATTTATTTCTAAGTTTACATTACATTTTGACATTTTATAAGTAAGTTTTAAGATTGTGAATTAACGAATAGCTTCGTTTTAATACTTTTAAAAAGTTGAATTTAAAACGAATCTAAATTCGATAAATTAAATTAAGGTTTCACATATAATATTTTTTTAAATTAAAGTATAAACAATTTTTATAGCTGAAATAAATTATATTTAATATTTATAAGATATTAATTTAAATTTTATATAAATATAAATTTATGACGATTCATTATAAGTTTAAAAATTATATTAACTTTACCAACATTTTCTACTAAGAAATCGGATAAATTAAAAGTTTAAATTCAAATCTCTACTTAAAACCGTAAAATAAAATTCTAAATTAAATTTATAAAATAGATTGCTAAAAATTAAACCATTTTAAACTGTATATAAAATTAAATTAGAAGCGAATTGTATTTAATCAATTTTAAATATTGTTTATTAATCTTTGCTACCAAAATTTAATAGCTGCAAAACGTTAAAAGTTAAAAGAAAGTTCTATCTAGAAAAGTTAAACAATAGATCTACAAGTTTAAAAGCGACATCAAAAGTATAAGATATAAATGGTGTTAAAAGTTAGTATATCATTTTATTTTTATAATCCGTTGCAGCTTTTTTAATTTACCTTTAACGGGGAACCAGTTGATAAAAGTTGTTGTTTTTATATTATATATTCGGTAGTATTAAGCGTCAGTAAAAAGAGTTGAAGTAGTAGCGATGTTGGGTAATACCACCAATTTAAAGTTTGAGATGGCTAAAGATATAGCTGAATACGACACTTATAAAGACGAACTGGTTAGCTTAGATGGTTTCGATACTTTAGGTATACCTAGCTTCAGTTTAAAGAAACAGCAGTTCAAAGGTGGAAACCGTAAAAAGTCGATAGCTAGAGACGGTATAATAATTCAAGTAATTTATTTTAAGTAACTGTACTTATGCAACTGTTTCACTTTAGGAATTAAGTTCCGCTACCCGTTCGACAGTAAAGCTGCTAATACCTTGTAGAAAGTCGATACAAAGGGACAGTTTAGTCGATATAGAAATCAACAGCACCATTAAAAATTTAATAGCTAACAACAGTCCGTTTAAATTGAAGTTGTTTAGACCGACTGAGGAAGAGATGTTAGTTTTAATCGACCTTTTAAATTTGAACCTTACTTTATTAGATTGTTTACAGTTAAATAATGGGGAAAGTAGCCGGTGTATTAACGACTTTTTAGTAGTTTTCGGCCGGTATATCTTATTAAATTTAACCGATATCGACGGCAGCCCACAAACGATTATATTTAGCCAACTATTTACAGTAAATTTAAAGTTCGATACGAAAACCAATTCGGATTATGACGACGAAGAGGGTCAGGCCGTTGACCCTACCCGAACGATCTATAACCAACTCAACAACTATACCAACGCAGTGGATCATATATTAATCGAAATTGATAAAGAGACTGAATATCTGTTTCAACAGATAGATAAAGATAGAGCAAAAGTGAACCAGTTCAATCGGCAAAACAAAACGGTCTACAAGTTAAGGCAACAGTTACTCAAATTAGAGTTGAACAACCAGCTGAAACTAAGCTTAATAGTTAAACTAGCACCACACTTAACCACTGTAAAGAAACAACCTAACGTTTCTATCGAAATACTACATCAAAGGTTGGAAACGCAACATAAACTATTAGCTAACCAACTGCAATCGTTAACTAACTTAGCTTACCTTTTGACCACTACTAACGAAACATCGATCAGCCAACTGATGATAAAGTTAACGTTGATCTCCACTTTACTTCTACCTTTACATCTATTAGCCGGATTCTACGGTATGAACGTAGGGCTACCATCCATAGAGATGGATTGGAATTTAGCTGCTACGACAACTTTCTTTACTATACTTTCTGGTTGTTTGGGGTTTCTACTGTTCTTTGGGTTGGTTGCTAAAGTTAAAGGGATTGTGTAAATTAAAGTTTAAATTTTCTAACCTTATTTTTTTTTTACTTTTAAAATGTAGTTGGAGGATTATGTAACCATTATCTAAATAAATACGTATTTATTTTATTTTAATATAAAGGTTTTTTTTCCTATTGTTAAGAGATGTTTTTATGTTTTTTTTTTGAAAAAAAGAAGCTAAAAAAGCTAAGTGGGTAGCAAATCAAATTTATAGAATAGAGTACATCAATCAAAATTATGCTAGTATTTAAGTCAATTAAATTAATACTATTTTATACAGGTGCACAATTCTACTAAATTTAGAAAAATTAGAAAAAAAAGCTTTTTTAATTTATTTAGGTAAATAAACTAAAAATGTGCAAGATAATATAGTTGATAATATAAGCTATACTATACTAGTGCTATATATAGAATATAGGATAGTATTAAAAAGTAGAAAGTAAAGTAAACTTTATTAGAATGTATATTAATAGATATAAATAGTTAATAAATTTATTAAAATATAGTAGTAAAATATAAATTAAGTAAAATAAAGATAAAATATATTTAAAATAAATACTACTTTTCAAAAACTATTAATTATTAAAATTTAAATTTAAATTAATAAATATACACATAGTTTTTAACTTTATATATATAATATAAGACAATATATTTTTAAATATATAAAATAATATAATATAAAAGTTTTTATTAATAAAATTTATTAATTAATTATTATACTAATATTTACTAAACTGTTAATTTTTTAATTTCAATATTTAGTAAATTACTAAATTTAATTTAAGCAGTTTATATATAAAATAAAAACTTAAATTACTTAAATTTAATAATATATTATTTAATAGTATATTTATTTATTTTAAATTATTATTAGTTTACCTTTAAATATATATATTAAAAATCAATATATTTATTATAAATTATATTAAAGTTTAATTTACTTTTTTACTAGTATTAGCTTTATATAAGTCTAAATTAAAAAAAAATTAACTAATACTTAAATTTACTTAATTATTAACTATAGATATAATAATAAAATTTTTAAATTTATTTATTTTAATATTATTATTTACTATTTTTTATTTATAAATATTTTAAAATTTTTATATCTTATAACTTTAATTTTTATTTATTTATAATATTAATAATAATAATAATAGCTACTTTATTTTTCTTAAATAAAATATTTATATATATAGTTATATAATAAAGATAATTATATATAAAATTTATTTAATATCTTTTTTGACATTATATATTATTTTTTTAAGAAGTTTTTCTATTAAAATTCTATACTAAAAGCTAAATATCTTTATATATTTTCTTTTTAGTTAGTAAATACTACTATTTTATATTTACAAAATTTAAAAAATGATAGTTTATATTATATACTATTAAATTTAACTTTTTTAATTAAATAAATACTATTTAATTTAAAATTTAAGTAAAAAAATATACTAGTAATTAATATAAATTAAATATTAATAGTTTGCTAAAAAATATATAGTTTAAAGTTTTTTTTAAAACTTTTATAAATATACAATTTTATTAACTAAAGTAGTTTAAATAAAAGATTTAAACTAAAATTATTATCAGTTTAATTTATTTAAAATACTATTTAAAACTTTATTAAAGCTATAATTCAAACTTTAAATAATATATATAAATATATAAATAAGTAAAGCTATATGCTAACTAGATATAATTGTTATTAATAAACTTTGCCAATTTTATTTTTTACTAAATAAATAAGCTAATAATTTATTTTATAAGCAAATAGATTATATTTAATTAGTTAACATTAATTCAATTCTAAACTAATAGTAGCATTAAGTCAAATTTACAAAATTAGGTATCAAATTATAAATAAGTTTAAAAAAGAAAAGTTTATTCATTATTTTCAAAAAAATGTAGCAAACCTACAAATTTGATATTCAATTATAAATTTTATATAAAAGATACAAATAGATATAAATTTTCAAAGCTTAGTTTATATAAAAGAAAAATTAATAATAACCACTACATTAAATTCAATTTACAAACTAATTAAGATTTATACAAGCAGTTGAAAATATAGTTAAATTGATAGATAATTAGAATTAATATTTATAATTAAAATTTATAGCTTGAGATTTATATAGGTAAAATACAGCTATATCAATAATTAGTGCTATAATTTAATTTGTATTTAAAATAAGAGAATATAAACCCAGCTTGTCATTTATATTAAAGTTTGCATAGAAAGTACAAAAAGTATAAAAAAGTTTAGAATCATAGTAATAGAACTAAACAGTATTATAAAAAACATAATCAAATATCCTATCAACAACTCCAAGCTAAAAACCCTCTAGATGTTAAACACCAACTGTAGTCCGTTAGTATTCAAAGTAATCGATCTTTCTTTTGAGAATTTAAGGTTGACTTGTCGGAGTATAGTTCCTGGAGACACTAAAAACAAAGTTAAAAAATATCAAAATCTAAAAACTTACTCAGTGCTGCATCATGAACCAATCCTAAGCTATTATTGTTGTTGACGGTGGTTGAAGGGGTTATGTTGAGATTGACGTTGAAAGATCTATAAGGAAGCGTCGTAGATGAAAATAAATTCGAAAAGTAAGATGAAGATTTGTTAACCTTATGGGCACGAAATTCGGATCTAATCGATGAGGGTGACGAAGGTCCGGTACTATTTAAATTTAAATTCGAGCTGAGCAAATTAACTTGGGTAGCAGGTGGCAGCGATTTCCAATTATAACTCCATACCTCGGACAGGAAGTTGGAGTTCAAATTCCACACCAGTAAGAGGGATTCCTTAGTTGAGAACGTAGCAAGTAGCTTACCGTCGGTAGATATAGCTATCGCTTCTACAGGTGTTATGAAACCTTCTACTACGGTAAATTTGGTGGCAGATTTGAGATCGTAGACGATACATGCACCCTCTCTAAGACCAACAGCAAGATGCTGGTTAGGAGGGTAGAAATCGATATGAGGATAAGTATCGACTATAACCTTGAGGCATAGGTTAACTGTAGGTAAATGGGAACGTCGGCGGCGATCACCAAGTTTAGGATCACAAGCGTTAACTACACGTTCGACTAGAGTGGAAATATAGGGATAAAGTAAGT
The DNA here is from genome assembly GCA_037055185.1 of Capillidium rhysosporum. Taxonomy (NCBI): domain Eukaryota; kingdom Fungi; phylum Entomophthoromycota; class Entomophthoromycetes; order Entomophthorales; family Capillidiaceae; genus Capillidium; species Capillidium rhysosporum. The sequence goes on along the minus strand of JAWQFY010000337.1, from coordinate 15,378 downwards.
TTGGATCGTGCTGTACAAGGTAGGTAATAAGCTCCAGACTGGAGATGATGGATGGCGAATCATTGATCAAAGTTAAAGTAGTAATGAATGCTGGTGGGTTAGTTTGGACAAGTTTGCAAGTCGCCGAAAACACCAGTTGATTCCAATAACCGTTCGGCTTAACTCTAAGTTGGGATAGGATGTTAAGATTAAATTGGAAGATGAGCAAGATATCCAAGAACGGTGCTAACCATCGAAAAGATTGAGTTAACGAGTCAATAGCTATCGCTCGGAAGCTTGGTTTGCAATGTGCTGATATTAACCACTGTAAGCCGAGTGCTATTTGTTGCCTTAAGAGTTTGGGTTCTAATAGGATAGGCTTGGCAGCTAGGATGTGGTTGAGAACCAAGGTAGCCAATGCTGAGATGGGATTAAGGATGAGATCGGTTGGAAGGTGGGTAGGGAGTTGGGGTATGAAATAGGAGGCACAAGCCTCTAACCAGGTGTCGGTAGCAACGAACGTATTTAATAAATACTTAGTAACGGATTGGATATCGGGGTTAGGGTCCAACGTCAGTTTGAGTAGGGTCGGTAGAGAAGGTGGTTGGTACAGGTTGTTATTCGGATCTAATACCAACGTATTAAGCCCTTCGCTCGGATTTTTGAATTTTTTGAGGGAAGCTAAACTATACGCTAGGGTTAATGTAGCTAGCAATTGAGTTGCGGTATGATGTGGGGTAATAGCTAGCGAATTTAAATTAGGGTCGAGGTGAAGTGCTAAAAAGTCGTTGGTACCACGTACAGCTACCTTGATATCACTGTCACAAGCTGTTACATTCGAAGATGGTAATGGAGAAAACTTGAATAAGTTGTTAAATATATTTGTAGTGATGCCTTGGTTAAGTAGTAAGTTATAAAGGTCTTTCACTAAACAGCTCACGGTAGAATTTTCTGTTATATCGGTGTTATTACCATCTACACCTCTAAGTAGAGTAGTCGAAATGTAGTTTGTGGGCGGTTTACTAAATTTTCCCTCTAGTTCTCCGGTGATGACGGTAGGCGCTAAATTTGTCAGGAAGTGAATGGAAGGGGTAGTATCATGGTTCAAGTCGTTCAGTAACTTGCGAAGGTTGATGTTGTAGACCTGTCCTATAGGGAAGCTTTGATAGGGGTTGTGGATGTGATATGATGAGATGGTTGCCTTATCGTCGTTGGTCTGGGCTTGATTCCGGATAGCTACTCCACAGTCGAACTTGATCGACACTTCTTTAAGTCGATCTGGATGTACAGCTACTATGGAAGTATCGGTAACTTTATACAGTGAGATAACTAGATCGGAATATGTCAATTGTAGTAAATTCGGCTCATCAAAGAACTTAAACTCGACCTTTCTGAGGCTAGCAGGATGACCAGGTATAGATCCTAAACTTACCTTACGCTTAAGGCAGAGAACGGCGACCGAGTTATCGTCAGCTACTGTAACGACAAATCGGTTGATGTGGTTCATTACCTGCAATGGAATCTTGCTCGAATTATTGGTTGAAAGCAAGGGGAATTGGAAAATGTGGGTGACAGCGGCATTATGATTGAGAAAGGTGGCCAGTACCACTCTTGACGACAACTCCCATAGTTTGACGTTTCCCTGGACATCACCGGATAGAAGGTGGAATTTAGCAATATTATGAATGGGGATTGGTTCGTAGAGGCAGGAAACACCAGCTTTATGGCCCATTAACCTTTGTTCTATCACATCCTCCTTCTTTGATCTGTTAGTAACGGTGGCGAGGGCAGCACTGAACAAGCTTCGAATCGGCTTTAGGTGGATGGTCCCATCATCTATAAGTGTTGGATTGGCTAAGAGATATGCGAAAAAATTAAATATTACCGTAGCCTTGAGCTAACCAATCCTGACTACGCGTGGAGTTGAACCTCAAAGTTACTGGGATTAATACTGTTGGTGAAGACGCTGGAGTTTTAGGTTTACTGCTCAACTGTAACCAATCTAAAACTAAATTAAAACGAAATCAAAAATTAAACTTTACTATCAGCCTTTGTAAATTTAAAGTTGAGAAAAGGGTTTTCAGTTAACTTATCCTTGACTTTAACGTCATAACTTATCAGACCAAACATGTTTTTATCACTAACCGGCTGCCCTTCATTTTTAAGCCTACCGAACCTTACAAGTTGACTTTCATCTTTAGTTATCAGCACGTCGGTTAGTGGATTCGGTTGCATTTCGAAGTAGTTTATGTCAGAGTGAACTTTAAGGTCGAGCTCACCGTTCTTAGCTAAGTTGCCTTCCCAATCCCATATGAAGGTGTGGATGAAACCTCGAGTGGTTGTAAGTAGGATGTGGCAGTTAGGTAGGAGATAACCTTCATTCCAGGTATCATCCGAGCTGACGGTGCGGAAGGGTGCAAACTGGTCGTTGAACTTGGGCTTACCGGGTAATCCTATTAGACTACTCAACCTCTTCATTTTGGAGTTAGTAACTGTGACCAACTATAATAAATATAAATTGTAATTCGAAAAGCAATTAATGGGGTTACTGCAAAAGCTTGGCTGGCTACCACTAGTAAGACAGTGCAGTCTGCTCTCCCTACAACTTTAATTTGTTGGACTTTTAAACTACGTACATTGTAGATATCGTTTAGAATCAAAGTAACATTAACTTGGATATATAGTTTATTATCTGTTGCGCTTTTTGATGTTAAACTTGCTAGAGATAGTATATTTCCTTTGGATTTTGAATCGAATTGCGTGCTTTCCCGTATCAAAAGTAGTTGCACCTTTTCTTTGTTGGTAAAGTTGTCAGATAAAGGTATCCCTTTAATAAATTGAGTTTCTAAAAAAATATCGTTTACAACCTACATAAAATAAATTTTAAAAAGTTAATAAATGGAGTGAAATAAACAGCTTTACTTTAAAATCGGTACAGCTGTGTAAAGTTAACCTATTCAAACTGAAAACCAAAATATACTTGGGTAGATTATCTAATTTAACTACATGTAGATCAAGTATAGGAAAGTTGGGGAAGTTAGTTGGTAAAGTTAGCAGAACCCTACTATCCTGTAAATCTATTTTTAACAACCCGCTATATAAAACAATGCAAATTCAGGAATAAAAATGAAAGTAAAATTTTACCCTTGGGAAGTAGCCACAAAAGCCAGGTTACCATTCCAGTTCGAATTTTCAGTAAGTGAAAGTAAATGGTCAGGCGCCATTTTATATTTCAAATTTAAACTTTCTGTTTGGATCTTTACAACCACAATCTTAGTTATAGAACCATAATTAGGTCCTAGTATTATTGAAGTAAGTTTTAACTAAATTCAATACAATAAAGAAAATGTTAAATATTAAAAAATAAAAGTTTACCTGGCTATCGGTTGTACGTTTAACTAAAACTAGTTTACCATCGTGTAATCCAGCTATAAAATTGAGTTCCTTACTTTTCTCCTCACTTCTTATCAAAACAGAAGCACTAGTTGAAAATGTAGCTATATAAGTAGGGTAACTCTCCAGCCTTTCATTTAACATTTTAACCAAGGTAAACTGTATTGGAAACGTATTTAAATCTAAAGTTTCGGTTAAGGCTTTATGGTTGGTAGGTAAACTATTGAACTGTACGTTTAAATTACTACTCATTATCTGGCTGTACTTTTTAAGTATATTATCGCCATCTAGTATTACTTTGCCTACACTGCCTTTACTTTTTGTTGTAAGGTCGTAAATATTGAATACTTTACTCGTAGTAACGCTGTTCATTGTCATTTTCTACCAAATATACCGATATATTCATATATTTAGAGTCATATATAGTTGATGTTTGAAGTTGGAAAAGTCGAGAAATATAACATTTTTATAGTTGATTCTAAAAGCTTAGATATTTAGTTTGATGGAAATACGTCACTCTAGTTTAATAACAAGAGTATGTTGTTCTAAGGAGAATTTAAAGTTAAAATGTAAAGTGGTTTAAGATTTTTAATATATTTTAATAGAATTCTACTTTTCTAGCCAAGGCTTCTTCCTCTATAATGCCTTACATATCTTTTATATCTGGATTAGTGAAGCTAAATTGATAGTGCTTGCTGGTATTACATCTGAGTTTACTAGTTTAACAAAGCTATTTAATACTGCTACTGCTGTTACTCTGTTTATCTAAAAGCATAATAAAATAGTATGAGATATTTTATACACCTTTTTTGGCAGAATTAAGAAATTAATAGAATATACTAATAATTTTTTATACTGAATATAAAAATTATTTTAACTTAAATCTTATTATATTTTCTATTAAAATTAGTAAAAAATATACTTGAATATATTTTATATTCTCTTTTTCTTTTTTTCCTAAGTTATAAAAATTTTATTTATTAAAAGTTGTATATTTAGCAGATAGTAGTTATATATTTTACAAAATTATTAATAATTTATATGTTTTTTTCTATACTATATATTAATTAATTATTTATTAATTATATTAAATATATTAAATTTAGTATATTATATTATTTTTGATTAATTATATAAATATTTTTATTTTTAAAGTATAAATATATTTTTTATATATTTTTTATATTAAAGCTAATTTATAAACTTTATAATATTAATATAAATTTACTTTAGTTTTATTTTTACTATATAGTTTTTAGCATTGTTAGAAAAAACTAAATATAAATAAAATAAGTAGTTTTTAAATTTTATAAAGTATTAAAATAAAACTATAATTTATATATATATTAGCTTAATTAAAATAATAGATATTTATAACTTTAAATTTTAAATATTAACTATATAGCCTTTTTAACTTATTAAAGTTAAATTTTTAAATTTAACTTTTAAAATTATATTTTATAAATTTGTAAAATATTTAATATACTAAAAGCTTTACTTTATAAATATTTTATATAATATTGTTGCTAAAATATAGTACTACTAAAACAGTTTTATTTTTATTTTTTTTAGAATTTTAGAATATATTTTAATATTTATAAAACTTAAACAATAAAAATTATTTTTTATATTAAAATTTAAAATATTAATTTAAATATACTTTTTTTAATTTTTTTATTATATTTATATATATTAAATATTATTTAAATTTAAAAATATTTTATTATAATAACTTTAAATAAAAGTATATTTTTAATATATAATTTTATAAATATTTGTTTTTTTATTATATATAAAAAATAATCTATAATTTTAATAAAATTTTACTAGCATTTTCTAAATAAGGCTTAAAAAATAATTATACTTATTAAACTTATATTTACTTATATAGTAAAATTATATATATTTAAATATTGCTAATTAAATAGTTAATATACTTTTTAAATACTTTTTTAAAATTATTTTAATAATGTATAATAGTTTAAAAATAAAGTTTTTAAGTTTTACTTAGCTTATAAACTATTTAATTTTTTTTACATTAATTTTTTTAACTTTATTATAAAAAAGTAAAAGTATAATTTTACAATTTTACTTTATTATATTTAACAAATAAAATTAATATATAGTGTTATAAAAAAGTTGCTTTAAATATATAAAAATACATTTAAATTAAAATATTATTTTAGTTATAAATATATATAATTTTTATAATTATTACCTTACTTTTATAATGTTATAGTTACTTAATAAGTGTAATGTAAGCTATTTTTTAAATTTAAAAAATTTAAAAACTTTTAGTAAAAATATGAAATATTATATACTTTTTAATATATAAAAAGTATATATATATTATATAATTATTTTTAGCTAACTTTATTATTTTAATTTTTAAAAGTACTTAATTTTTTATTTAGTAAAAAATAGTTAATATAAAAGTAAATAATAATAATAAAACTAAATATTAATATTTTAAAAGTTTTAAAATAAAGCAAAGTTAAAAAAATTAATAATAGTAAGCTAATAAATAACTGTATATAAAAGTTTAAAAAAGCTTTAAATATTTTTTATAATAAATTAAAGTAATAATAGTATAGTAATAATTAATAAAATATTATATTAAGTAATTATTAAAATAATTATATACTTTATTTTACTAAATTTTATTTATTTAGTATTTATTAAATTTATTAGCTTATAAATTATCTTTAAAATATAAATATATAAATTTAATATAAAGTATTAAAATAAAAAATATATAAAGTTTAATATAAAGTATTAAAATAAAAAATATATAAAGTTTAATAATAATAATAAATTACTTTATTAATAAAAATACTAGCTTATATATTAATTTATTATAATTTATTTTATTTTAATTTTTATGCTAATAATTTTAATAAATACTATTTAAAAGCTAGTAATTTAGTTACTTAATATTATATTAAGCATAATTTTTATTAAACTTTTTTAAATTATTAAATTTAAAATGTTATATATATTTATAAATTTAATTAAATAAATAAATTAGTTATGCTTAACTTAAATTATTTTATTAAATTTATAAAAATAATACTTAAATATAGTATACTTAATTTATTAGATATATCTAATTTTAAATTTAGTATTTTATAGTATAAATAAAGTTATATTGGTTTCTAAATATTTCAAACTTTTAATGTAACAAAATGTTAATAAAATTATATAATATAGCAGTTTATTTTTTTTTATAATATAAAAAATAGCTTGGTTAAACATTATAGTATTATTTTAAATTATTAGCTTTAATTATTAAATAAAACTACAAAGTATAAATTATTAAAAAAATTAATATAATAATATTAATTCTTATTAAAAGATGCTAAAATAAGTATATTAGAAAAAATATATAGGTTTTGATAAGAATAGTATAAATACTATACTATAATATAATGTTTTAAAAAAATAAATTAGTTAATATATATTTACACTTATAAATATTTTAAATATAAAGGAGTAAGTAGTTGAAATAAAAGCAATATATTAACAGTCTATAATTTATTATATATATTAACATTTTTTATTGATGTAAAAATCTAAAACTTTGGCATAGTATTAATTAAAATATGATTTTTTTAAAGTTTATAATTCAATCTAGATAGTATATATGTATACTTGAGTAGTATAAATAAATAAATTTTACATATGCATTTTTCATTTTTTTCTTTATTTGATTAAACCTAATAATAGTATAAAATTTAAAATAATAATAAGTTATAAATTTAATTTATAATGTTAATGTAGTTAACTTTTTTCTATCAAACCAAAATTGCAATTTTTCGAGTTCTAGCTCTATTTAAAAGGTATACTTTACTAACGATTTAATAATTCATTATCATATTACAATGAAAGTTGAGTTGTCTATATTAACTATAAAATAAATTAGGTTACGGTAAACTTATATATTATATATTGAAAATAGTAGATATTACTTTTTAAATAAATGTGGTTATGTAAATATATTAATTAAATATTAAACTTCTATAAACTAATCTATATTGATATTAAGATCACATCAATATTCCATTAAAACATAGTTGCGTCGATATAATGCAGGATTAAAATATACCATCCACTCTGAAAATAATGAAACGAAGTTGATTTTCAAAATATTAAATCTGGAAATAAATTTCCATAATCGTTGCTACCTTTTTAAGAATTTTTAGATAGAAGCTTCTTTTGTAATAAATTGTAACTATACTTTATTAATCAGTTTATCCATTACAATTGAATTCTAGATTAGCTGATCTGCTGTACTCATTACAATTTAAAAATGTAGACCTCAACCACTTATTTGGAAAGTGGTATGAAAACAAAGATGTTAGATGAAATATCATTATTGGGGTGTTTAAGAGGCTTCCAAGTATGTAGGATAGTATATAATATATATTTTTAAAGGCTATTTTTATATACTAAGTACATTATTTAAAAATATATTTTTCTAGACCATATATTTGATTGCTTAATTGGATATCGTCTAAGAGGCTGAAAATTTCTGAATTGTAGATTTAAAAAAATCGGATAAAATTTGTTTGTTGTGATGTATTCCAAACAATTTTATATAGCTATTTAAACATTGCAAAGCACTTTCTGATAGGCTAATAGAAAATATTTACCACTATACTTAGCATTTAATTGGCTTAAATAAAATTTAGTTTCTAAATGTGGTAGTACTCTTATATCTTTTGTCATATAAATAAAAAGTTGGGTAAAAAAAACTAAAGCTTAGTTGAAGCAAAGCCTATTACAAATTGATATTTTCTTAAATAAGAAATTTAAATTGTAAGATTTTTGAGCGGGTTAACTTTCGCTAATTAAACTTGTTATTGGGTAAAAAATTAACAAATAAAGAAATTTCTGCAAAAGTTTGGATTCCAGATTTATCAAATACTATTTGGTGGAGATGTTTTGTTTAGGTATGGCGTTTTTCAGTGCATCCATACGTAATAATTGCTATACACGAGATGGAATACCCAGCTAAAGGCATTTTACTTATATTCTATACTTTTTCTTTATTGCTATTCAACTCAAATTCAAATAGTAAACCTTTATATTCGATAATAGAATCTTGCTTTTCTATTTCTATATTAGTCTATATTGCAATTAACTTATATACTAACACACATGGAATAATGCGCATTCATTGGTTGATGTTTAACATATAAGCTAAACTATAACTAAATTTACTTACACCTATACTGAACTTATATTAAGCTATTTGTTTTTGGTATTAAATTCTCGTGTTCAAAGATATCAAATATACAATTATATTATTTATGCAATAAACTTTTAGATTTCGAAAATTTCTACAAATAAGGCCAATAAAATTAATTTACTAAGCATATTTCAACGGTATTGAATAATTTAAGTATAAAAAATGCATTAAGCATTATTTATCCGCATTCCCACAAATAGATACTTTTAGTAGCGGTAATTTAAAATTAAAAATAAGCAGCTATTGAATTGAGAAATCAACTAAATTTATAGAATTAGCGGACTTAATACCTACTACGCCCTTAATTTAATGAAATGAAATTAATGTGTGAAATGTTCGAAGATGGTTAACCTGAAAATTGGGTTTATCATGAGGCTTACACTTCCTTCAGTATCCGCTATCGCTTTCTATAACTAATGAATAAAATCGCTGTAGAGATAGACCTACTACAGCTTAATTAATTTCCTAGTAGTTCTTAATAAATTGTTGCTCCAAAATTTATACAATCGACTAGAAAAGGTAAAAAAGAGTTTATAAGGATTTCACCTTGCATACAACTTATAGCATGGCTTCTAAATACTCCAGCTCATTGTAATTAAGTTTAGCCAAGCCTTCACCCGATGTGGTTGTATCCGACACTATTCGCTGCAACGTGCGGGTGAAAGGTTAGTACCGATATTAAAGTCCCTTTTGTTATTCTAAGGCAAATTTTATCAGTTTGAGTTCATTTAACCCCAACTTTGAGTCCATTATTCGTAAACTTTGTGGCCTGTAGTCCACCGATAAAAAGTTTATTAATAAGCAAATAACACATCTAAAACTCAAAACTTATTGGATAAACTGAAAACTATTTCTCCTTAAACTTTCCGACAGACTGAACCGATTTACAGCTATTAAACTGATACCAATGTTTAAGGATTCGATTGGTGAAAATGAATTAGCGATATTTCCAAATTTAACGTGTTTCAAATGAGAACCTAACAAACGCCAACATTATTTAAGGAAAAGGTTCAACCGAACCAAATGAAATTCAAAATTATCATCCTGCCTTGGAATCAAATTGGCTTGTGACTTCAATTTCTAAATTTCATCAAATTTTATAACAACTCAATAGTTAACTGGATCCAGCTAAACCCCAACCTATTAAAACTTAAGGGCATTATAAAAACCGAACTGAACCCAGTAGCTGAAAATTTTCACCTTTTAAATTCACAAACTTTTGGCCGCTTACAAATAACTTTAACTTAACGACAGTGCAAGGAAGCGAGATAGTTATCTCCAGCGTTCATACTTAGAAATAGATCAAAGCTCATCAACAGTTCATAATAGTAGATATATACCGCACGCAACAAAACTGACAGCTAATAACTAGATTTAACTGTAAGCGCTGTAGCTTATTATACTTTCTAAAATACATTTTACCATTCAACTAAATAACGACAATGGCACTAGTAGCATCGAACCCGGCTGAACTTTTTGAAACAAACCGCCCTATTTTCCTAGAGACCAATGAAGCTTTACATGCTGACGCACCCATAGTGATGCTCAACGAAGTTAAAGCTAAGAAGAAGAATGTCCGGTTTTCCAGGTTTGAAAAAGTATCCTATACTCATGCCAAAGAAGACTACGACCGTACTTCGTTTTACCCCTCCCTTATCGAGATGATCCAGAGGCGGCGACAACTTCGTCAATCCTTATTCCCCTCTAACTAATTTCCAATATTTATAAAAGATAATGTTCGGTCGGTTATAGTCCATGTATAACCCCGTTTTAAGTTCATTAGTCTTTACCACCACTAACTAATTGAAATTTATACCATCTTGTATTCTGTTGATCCGGCTATCAATTCTAATGTAAATGGTATGGATTTTTTCTATTTTGTGGTGGCTGTATAGTTTCAACCTTTTTTTTTACACCTTTAAAAGTAACGTAATTTTATATTTATATTTAAACCGCTTCAATTGATTTGTTGCTTTTTACGTATAGGTATAAAGTTACCATACCAAAGTTTACCTCAGTCTTTTCAATTTAATTTATACTAACCTGCTGCTTACAACTCTAAACGAATTTGGTTTTCATGGAAAAGGGTTTCTGGCTAAAGCTTTTTCAATGTAATAAAACTATAATATTTATAATGGTATTTTATCCTTTATTTCCTTGTTCTATATTTTAGTTTCATCTAATTTACTGTTGTTTAAAAAGATTGTGTAAGTTGTGTGGTGTTTATAAAACTTTAATTTTAACATTTTCGATAAAATTTACAACGAGTTTGATCGAAAATTCCTATATATAAATTTTAACGTGAATTGTATACTGTTGTACAAAACTTTTTCATTTACATATTCCAATATACAATATATTATTACAATTTCGTATATGCGGTTTTTCGTTGAAAATGATTTCAGATATCGACCCTTTTCATTCTTTTTCAGCTATGATATTTCTATAACCCTAACCCCTACTTAAGTTACCAAAAGAATTCGTTTGCCCTTAGATATTTAAATTTTATAAAACATAGAGGAGCAAAAATATATAATTTTTTAGGCCACATACAATTTAAATTTTTGTCTCAATTGCTCCGTAAACTAATCTTTATATTACGCAATGTTTATGTTTACAAGGTATCGTACACAATTAGTTGTTTCTTTTTTGATTATAGTATTTACAATAAAAACATTTTGATTTTCTGGAATTATGAATATTTATCTAAAATAAAGTTTTTATTACTAATTACCCATAAAAACGTGAAAATCAAATAAAAGGCGTTTTAAATTCAATATTTTATTATTGCTTTTAAGTTTATACTACGTAGACCAAAGAATCTAGAGAACTAAAAACGTTTATAGTGAAAAATTAGTTTCAAAAATAAACGGTTATTCAATATATAAATTAAAGTTCATATATTTTAATTTGTTTTAGAGTTTAAAGTTTCGGTTTCATGTTAGAAGTTGAAATTGTATATTAAATTATAACGTGCTATTTGTATACTTTTTAGCTCTAAAAGCATACTAATGAATCGATATAACCAACATCGATTTGGTATACTATTAGGAATATAAAACCTTGGTTTTTACTAACCGAATTTTGAGTTAAATTCTAATCGATTATTAATAAAGATAACAGTTCGCCTCCTTAATTAATTATAATTATAAAATGTATTCCCAGAACACAATTTTAAAATTTTTGCTATATATATATTAATTTTAATAACTAATTTACTACTAGGTATTGTAAATTGATTAAACTTTTTTCTTTTTAAGTAATTTCATAAGACGCTATAGCTAAGATTTAGCGAGTTGTTATATAAAATGTTAATTCATGTGATCCAGTATAAATTTAATATGCAACTTTTGGAGCTTTCATACTAAATAAATACATTTAAAACGTTTGAAGTATAGTAAATAAATTATTGATGAGAAGCAAAAACATTTAAAACGATTAAGACTTTTAAATACGTTAGTAAAAGGTTAGCCTCCAGCTGATTAACATGAGTTTCCGTTGACCCAGAAAAAATTAATTTTTGCAATGTCCTAAGTAGAATTAAGGTATATAGCCTAAACTATGAATTTGTTCTTTAAGTTATCTAAATACATATTGGGAACTAAAATAGAAAGCAAAATATAACTTATTTTTAGCTTTTTAATTAGTTGAACTAAATATCAAAATTGTATAATTTAAAATTTTCATTTATAAACCAAAAACTTAGTATTAAAAATAGAACAAATTATAAATATTAATTTATATAGTTCAAATTAGCTGATCTAATATACTTTATACTTTTAGTTTAAAGTAATTATGGCAATTAAAATCGCAAAATAAAAATCTTATCAATTTTAGTTCCATAAATACAATTTATACCTATTTAGATTTAATACTATAAATGTATAAGTGTTATTATATTTGAATAAATATAATTAATTTAATATTTTACTGTTTATTATATTAGATAGCATATATCTAGCTATTTCTTAATTAAAAGTTTATTTTTTACATTGGATATATGCTATAGTTTTAAAATTAACATATTTTTATATTAACTTTTTAAATAAAATTTTAATAAATATATATGTATATTTTAAAATACTATTTAAAACTATTATTAATTTATATGTGCAATCTGTATATATTTTAATATATTAAAATATATATATTATTTTATAAAAAATTAAGAGAAAAATTAATTAATATATGTATATATATTTAATTTTTAAGTATATTTATAATAAACTCCTTTTAATTAAATATAATACTATAATATTTTTGCTAAAAAACATTAATTTTTAAAATAAATATTTAAAAAGTAACAATTTTTAGCTAATTTTAATAAAGTTAACATAAACCTTTTTTTAACATTAGTAAGATTAAACAATTTTAAATTTAATAACAAGCTTAATAGTAAAATATAAATATAAATTAAAAATATTTAATAGAATTCTTATTTAAAAAAATAAATAATATTTTAATAAGTTTAAAATAGTGCTAAAAATAACTAATTCTAAATACATTTAAAAAATAAGTAAAAGTGCTTTTTTATTTATTTTATAATTTTTAATATTTGTTTTTTTTACTATTTTTAGAAAAATTCAAAAATCTAATAAAACTTCTATTAAATAAATAGATCTAATAATACTATTAGTATTAATAAAAGTTTAAAAATAGCTTAAATATAAAAAACATTTATTAAAAGTAAAGAATAAAATATAAATATTAATTTTTTTCTTCTAAATTTTATTAATATTTTTATAACTTTATTTTTGCTATTTTTATTATTACTAAATATTTTATTTATTTAAAGTTAATATTAGCTAAATATTAAAAAGCTTAATTGATAATTACTTTTAAATTATTATTATATTAAGAATTTTAATCTATTTTTAAATAGTTTATTAATTTTATTTATTTATTTATTATATTTTTAAAAATAGTAAAATACTTAACTGTATAAAGCTTTACTTTTTATAAAATTTACTACTTATATATTATAATTTATTTAAACCTTTAAGCTAAATTAATAGCTTTTAGTTTTTAAAATTTATAAATTTTAGCTAAAAATTATAGTATTATAAATAGTACAAATTTTTTTAATATTTTAAAATAATATTTTTATTTAAATAAGATACTTAGTTTATTATATATTCTTATATTTTAATATTAAATTAATTATAAAATTCATATAATAAATTAAGTTAAAATTAAAAGAAAAATATATATATAATTAAGCTAAACTTATAAAAAAAATTATAGTTTTAAAAATATATAAATTAAACTTTTATTATAAAATTTTACTATTTAAAAAAGCAAACTAAAGCTTTTATATATCTTTTTAATAAAGTTTTATACTATATATAAAGATTTTTAATTAAATTAAAATTTAGCTTATAAATAGTTTTATTTATAATATAAATATAATATAAATATAAATATTTTATACTTTAAACTAAAATTCTACTATTATAGCTAATATATTAAGCTTAAATATTTATTATTTAATTTTATATTAATATTAATATTAATTTTTTAATAATATTAAAACTTTAATATAAACTAAAAAGTGCTTATTTTTTATTTAAGCTTTAATTGCTTAAATTTTTATTTTTAAATTAGCTATTTAATAAAAGCTTAATAATAAAACTAGAAAATAAAGAAAAAACTTTTATATATATATAACTATATAAAAATTAAATAATAAAATTTAAATTATATTTATTTTTAATTTTAAGCTACTTTAATAAATATATTATTTATTATAACTATTTAAAGTTTATTATATTTTAAAAATTAATAATAGAATATTATACTTAATGTTTAAATTATATTTTATTATTTAAAATTTATATTTTTAATTCTTTAAAGTATTTTACTATAATAATATTAGAAATATATATTAAAATTTAAAAAAAATACTATTATTAATAATTTTTGTATTACAATTAATATATTATTAGTAGTATATTTAAAAAATAGTTAATTTATTATTTTTAATAAACTAAAATGTTAAAATTAATATTTAATATAATAAACATAACTTAAAACTTAAATATATCTAAATATTAAAATAAATGAATTAATTTTATTAAATTAAAAATGCTTTTTTAGTTTATAAATTTAGTTGATTATATAAAAGTAGTTATAGCTAATATATAAGATTTATAAAATAGTTAAAAGTATTTATAACTATAAATAAGTTTATTATTACTATAAAATTTAATATAAATTTATATTTAAACTTATATACTAAGTTTCAAAATTATAATTATAGTTACACTTTTTCAGATTTAGTAAAAATTAAATATAAATAGCTATTATATATCTAAAATATAATTATAATTATGCTAATAAAATATATTTATAAATTTAAAGTATATTTAATATTACTAGTATAAATATATATATTAAAGTAAAACTTAAGTTATACTATAATCAAAAAATATTATAATTAGCTTAATTAACTTATAAAACTATTAAGCTATAAGTATAATTTTAAAGTATAATATATATTTTACTTGCTTAACTAATTAAAGCTAATAATAATAGTTATATAATACTAATTATAAGCTTATTTTTATGTTATAAATAATATTTAATCTTAATAAAAGAATAATAAAACTTTTAAAATATAAATAGACAATTAGCTACTTTTAAAAATACTATACTTTTTTGAAATTTAAATATATTAAAATTTATCTAAAAGTTTTAAAGAAAAAAAAATTAAAAAATTAAAAATATTAATAAAATAAAATTTAAAAAAGTTATTA
>JAWQFY010000336.1:0-36026 GCA_037055185.1 Capillidium rhysosporum | reverse complement strand
CCTTTTTTGAAGGGTAAAAGTCCAGGGGTTTCTAAACCAGATCTTGTACCTTCGACATAAACAAATACACTCACCTACATATAATTTAGATTTCGATTTAAAAATATATTCTTACGTTTTTGTCAATCATAGCTTTTGATAAATAGCTTGTGGCCTCTAAAGCTTTACTTTTATTTTTACGGTCGATAAACATAGTCCCCGATAACCTTACTATTTAAGATAAAATTAAGATGAGATAGTAGCTAAATTTAAAACTTACGATACCAACCCAATACCGGAATGTAACTCAGCGATTTTTTAGCCATCATAACACACTGTGGGGGAAATACAGTTCCTAAATAACATAAATCTAAACCGGATTGATGGTTGGCTATGAAAACTGAAGGTCTTCCTTTTAAATTTTCTAAAACACTGTTATCTAAGACAATGTACTTTTGGCGTAATAATAAAGATGATAGATAGGTATAAATTCTACTAATTACATGATTTACAGAATCTGTCAAGCCCAAAAAGTAAAAAACTACTGAGATAATTATACCGATTATCGAGCTCACTACCATAATACAAAATAGGATGAAGCAGCGTATAATGTAGCGCGTAGTTGAAAACATTTTAAAGGTGGTTAAAATAGTAAATGAAGTTACTAAGATTTTGTTGGAAAAGGTTGTTGACAGGAATATTTGAAGTAATTTATTTAAGCTATCCATTCTATATATTTCTAGGTACCTTTTTATTAGTCTAAAAAATAAATGTATTATAGTTTTGTGAGTTATAATATGTGGGTTGAACTGTATATACTAAAAAATAGTGGCAAATAAACTGCAAATATTTGTGCAGATGTTTGTGCTTGCTATATTTAGATAGTATAAAAGGTATAGTGATTCTAGGTACAAGAAGTCTTTAACAATTTATTGCGACCCAAGCAGAAAGAAAATTTGTTTCTTAACTGATATTTCATTTTCATAATATTTATACTTAACTGTTTAGCAAGAATATAATAGGAAATTATTCGGCGGAACAAAATGGTTAGTTTCAAGTTTTATTTTGCGGTGTCTGTTTTTCCAAATCCAAATCAGCCGTTTTTAGCGGAAAATGAGTCCTTCATCTGTCAGAAATTAGATGGCATAGAATAATCAGAGATTGGGTAATCTAATTTGCATATCCAAATACAAATGGTGCGCTATTAAGAACCGATACCATTTGAAATTTCTGTGAGACTGGATAAATTGGTATCTAGTTTATTCTGCTGCTAACATTTTAGTTTGTATATTAATAGTCATCAAAAGAAATTTACTTCAGTCCTTCATTGCATTATGGGATGTACCTTAGCACAATAGCTGTGAAGACCTTGATCCTTGCCGGCGCTTAGTTTATATGGATACTGTCAGATAATTGATTAATGACTTTTGACTTTTGACTTTAGTGTAATTCATTACTGAACACTGCAAAATTACTGCTTTTTAATCTGATAAAAATTAAGCAAAATTCAAACTGAGGAAGCTAATTAAACCCCAATTACCAATCCAACTCATTTTTAACAGCAACCCCCAGCCCATACACTCAGACATGGGCCAAATAAACTTACAACTAGCATATGCAAGTACTATAGCAAACACAGTTAACTATATTGTTAATAACCAAGTTTATAGAAATTTATTTGAATTTGGCCTAATCTTAAAACCATTAAAAGTCCTATTAAGTAAACAAACTAACACTAATCAAGATACATCCTGGTGCCAAACTTAAGTGCAGGTAAAACAAGCCTTTGCTGAAGCTTTTTTTAGTTTTATTCTTTCAAATAAATAATATTTAAGTTTTTTTAAATTTAGTTATATTTTATGTAAATAGTTAAAAAAAACTTTTTAACAGCTTTACTAAATTTAAAAAAATAAAATTTATCAAATATTTATATATAAATAATATTATAAATTTGTACTTAATATAAGTTATATTATTACTAAATATAAATAAAAATAGTAAACCTAATTTTAATAAGTTTTTAAGAAATATAATAGTTAATAGCCTATTAATACTATAAAATTTTAAAAAAGTAAAATATTTTAAATATTAGTAAAAAAATATATAATATATATATATATTAAAAAAAGTATAATAATAGCTAATTAATTATACTAAATTTAAAGTATTATATATTAAATAATAATATAATTAAAGAATATAATTAAGTAATAAAAGGTAAATAGTATAAATAAGCTAAAAAATTATACTTAATAACTATTTTTTAATAAAGTACTAGTATAAAAAGAAAGTAATTTAAATAATATGATACTAATATAAAAATTTTTAACAAATTATAAAAAAATTATTTATTTTATTTAAATAATAATTTAAAAATTTTAAATAAGAAAAATAATATACTATTTATTTAAAAATTAATATAAAATTTATTTAAAATAAGTTATAGTTTAAAATTATATAAAGTAATCTAAGTTAAAAAATGTAATAACTTTTTGATTTCTTTAATTATTATTAAATTATAAACTAAAAAAAAAATTAAAAAAGCTAGTAAATAAAATAAAGTTATTAAGGTATAGTATAAATAAATTAATTAAATTTAAAACTTTTAATATAATATAAAATATATTTTTTATTTAATAAAGAAGTTTTAACTTTATATAGCTTAAAATAGTAAACTAAATTAAATTAAATCTAATTTAAATATTGCTTTTTTTAATACTTATAGCTTTAATAATATAAATTATAATATATTTTTATAAAGCTATTATATTTAAATAGTAAAAATAGTTATATTTTATAATTAAAAGCAATAGTATGAAATAAAACTTAACTATTAATAATAACTATCTAATTTTTGGCTAAAAAATAAGCTAAATAAAATATATATATTTTTAGCTAATATAAAAATTCAGCATTTTAATTTAATATTATATAATTTCAATTACTATATAAATAATAAGCTAAATAAAAATTTAAAGCTTTTTATATATTTGAAAATTTTATATTAAATTTCTTAAAATTTAAATAAAAAACAGTTAAACTTATAATTAAATATATATATAAAACTAAAAAGCTTTACTAATAATTAAATAGTTTTCAAAATTACTAAACTAATTTTTAAAAGTTTATTAACTAAAAAATTAAAATTTTATAATATAATTATTTAGTAATTATAGCTAAGTATATTAATTAAAAATAAAACTAAAAATAATATTAAAATATTTTAAAAAAATAAGTTAATATAGTAGCTATTAAATAAAAATTACTAAATAATATAATTAATAATATAATGTTAATTAAATAATAGTAAAATTAAAATAATAATTTTTTTTTGAAAGTAGTATATTTAATTTTTTATTTTTAATACTATTTTTACTATTTTTAAAAAAATATTTTTATAAAATAACTCTATTTTAAAATATTTTATAGTTACCAAAAAGCTATAAAAAATATATTTATTTTTATATAATAATTAATTAATTTAATTAAATTTAAGTAAACTATACTAGTAAAAGCAAAAAGCTAAAAAAATTAAAAATAATTATTACTAAATAATATATTTATTATAAAAACTAGAAAATAGTAAAGTAAAATTTAAAAAATAATAGTATATATAAAACTAATTAGTTATAATATCTAATAAACCTATTTTTTAATTAAAATTAATAAGTATAAAAGTCTAAAAACTAAAAAGCAGTAAAAAATAGCTAGTTTAGCATCTATTATACTAAATAAACTAAATATAAAAATTAAATTTAAGTAGAACTACTTAGTATTTTAAATAAATAGTATTATATTTATTTTTTTTAACTTTATTTTTAATTATAGCTAGTAAAGTTAAAAATAAGTAAAGATTAAAATAAGTATATATAAAAGTATATATAACTAAAATTAACATTTTTAATAAAAAGACTTTTACTTTTTATTATTATTATTTTATTTAGCTTATTAAATAGTAAAATACTTTTAAAAGTAAACTGCTATTTTAACTATTTTATTAAAAAAATAGTTAGAAAAAGTAATATTAAAAAGTTAAAGTTAATATGTTAAAGCTTAAGTATTTATATATTTAATTAAATAAAATATAAACTAAAATTAATATAAAATTAAACTAATTAATTAAAACTTTATAATTAATATTATTACTTAATATTTTATAATTAACTAACCTAAATTAAAATATTTTACTTTTTTAATTAAGGATTTTTTTACTACTTTATTAGTATTTAAGCTTAAAAATATTATAAATAATAGTATAAAAAACTATATTAATTATTTTTAAGATTTAGCTTATTTTAGTTAAATAAAAATTAAATTAAATTATAAATACTTAATATAAAAAAATAGCACTTAGCTTTTATATATTAATATTTTATCCTTTTTAAATAATTATAGTATATTAACTTTTAAATATTTTATAATTTTAATATAGTAGAAATTTTATTTTAGCTTATTAATTTTTTATAATAATAAAAATATTTAAAAATTTATATTAGTAATTATAACTGTATTTATAAATTATTTAAAGTTTATTATTAAAAAAATAGAGATAAATATAAATATATAAAGAAAAAAATATTATATATAAGTAAACTTATAGAAATAAACATTATTTTAATAATATATTAAAGTTTATAATAACAAAATTAAATTTAAAATGTTACTTTTAGTAATTATTATAATATAGCTACTTATTTATTATTTTTAAAATAAGATTATATATTATTATAGCTATTTAATTATTTTTATATTAAACTTTATAAATATTATTTTAATTTTTTTACTTAATTTTAATATTAGCTACTTTTAAAAGTAGCTAATATATAAAAAATTATATATATATTTATTATATATAAAAATTTAAATAGTTACTTAAAAATCTAAAAATTTTATTATAAAAAAACTAAATTTAAAATATATAAAACATATTTAAAAGTAAAAAAAAGTTTTAATATATTAATTTTTTTCAAAGTTTAAATAAAGTATTAATTAAAATATTATTATTTAATTTTTAATTATATTTAAATATTTAAATATTTATTAAGTTATAAGTATTTGATAACTAATTTAGAATTTTTTACTATAAATACTTTTATAATATACTACAAAATAATTATAAATGTTATAAAATTAAATTTTAATTTTACTTTTATTTTAAAAACTATTTATATTAAAATAAAATAAATTTTAAGTTTTTTTTATTAAAATTTAATATATATTTTATAAAATTAAAATTAAAATTAATTTTTAACTAAAATTTTAAATACTACTTTTAAAGTTAGCTTTTTTATATAAAAAATTGTAATTTTTTTAAATATTTATATTAATTATAATATAAAATAGTAGCAACTAAGTTAAAAGTAGGTTATAATCAAAGAAATCTAAGTATATAATAGAAAAAAATAAGTAAAAGCTAAAAATTAAATAAGTAAAAAGGCTTTACAAAGTAGTTAAATTATTATCTTTATAAATTATTTATATAAATAATATACTTTTATTATATTATATATAAAAAAGATTAAAAATTAGTATAATAAAGTAAAATAAAGTTATAGCTATAATAATTAAAGATATTTAATAAATAAATAAGATAAAATAACTAATTAGCTAATAGTAAAACTAAAATAAATAAAAAATACCTATTTAAAAATTATAATAAAAAATCAATTAAAAACTAATAATATAAATTATTTAAATTAATATTAAGCTAATACTAATAGTAAAGTAAATTATACTAATATTATATTTAATATCTATTATTTATAACTTTCTAAATATATTACTATAATAATATTATAAATAAATATTAATTTTAATTAAATATTAAATAATTAATTTATTATATAGTATAGTTATATAATTAGCAATATAGCTAAAATTATTTAAAATATAGCTTTAAATAAGTATTTTATTTTTATTACTTAAATATAGCATAAGTAGTAATTAAATTTAAAAAATATATTATATTATAAATATATAAATACTTTTAATTTATTTAAAGCTATTTTTTATAGTATTATATATTATAAAGTTTATAAAATTATTTTTTATTTTTTATATAAGAAAAACTATTTATAACTTAAATTTTAATCTAATTTAAAATGCTAAAAAATAGTTTATAAAATTATAATTTATTTTTTTTATATAGTAAAAGAAAAATATTAACAAGTTATAAAATTATATTAAACTTACTTTTTATATATAATAAAAATGTAAAATATTAATAAATTAAATCTTAATATATATATAGCTATATAGCTTTAATAAAATAGTTTTAGTTAAATTTTATAATTAAAAGTTATAAAATATAAACATAAATATTAAAAAAATATTCTAATATAGATATATATTTTTTAATTACTATAATTTATATATATTTTTATTAAATTATAATATTTTTAATAACTAAAAAATAAATTGTAACTTAATAATATAGTAGTTATAATATAAGAAATTTTATTTTAAAAAAGCTAAAATAATAATAATAAATTAGTTAAAAATATATAATTAATTTCAAAAATAAATAAAAATTAAGATTTTAATAAAGTAAATAAAAATATATAATAATATAAACTAAGAAAATAAAAAATAAATTTGAAAAAATTTATTAAAAATAAAATTTTATTTATTTAAGTATAAAAAAAAGTAATATTTTAATTTTATATTTTATTTAGTAATTATTATTTTTTTATTTATTTTTATTTTATTTATTTAAAATAAAATTATAAAAAGTTTTTAAAACTAAAGTTTATTAATATATTTATTATTTGGTAATTTTTAAAAATTTATAATAGTAATAAAATAAAAAAGTAAATATTTTATTACTTATATATTATATATTTAAAGTATTAACTAAATATAATTAATATATTATATTATATAATTTTAGCTAATTTTAGCAATTAAAAAAATTAATTATATTTAATTTAATAATTTTAAAATATTTTTTAGTTATAAATAATTTAAAAATAAATAATAAGTTAATTAAAGCTAATATTTTTATTTAATTATTAATAATAATTAATTTAAATTTATACTATATATATATTAAAAGCTTAAAATTTAGTAAAAATAATAATAAATAAATTTTTTATAACTAAAAATAATGTTATATTTAATAATAGATTATAATAAATAAGTAATTAATTACTTTAAAAATAGCTAATTCTAATTTTAAAAATTAAATAATAAAAAATTAAACTAATAAAATTAGATAAAATAAATATTTTTAAAGTAAATCACTATAATAATATTATAAATATATGTTAAAATTTTAATAAATTATTAATATACTATTAATATATTTATATATTTTTTAAAAAGTTGTTATTTTTAATATATAATTATATTAAAATAGGAGTTTATAGCTTATTTTAGTGTAAAAGTAAGCTAATAACTTTAGAAATTACTATAATTAAGTATATATTAAGAAATAACTATATAGTTAATAATATAGCTAAAGATATTAAATATTTAATTTATATATATAATATAAATTTACAGTTAGTTTAAATAGATTATAAAATTATAATACTATTTCAAATTTTAAAATAGCTAAAATATTAGCTTAATTTATCTAGTTTTATTTAGTTTAATTTAAATACATTTTTGGATATTTAAAGCTATTTTTAAAAATATATAACTTATAAAGTTATACTTTTATTTCTTTATAAGTTTTTAAATATAAATAAAATTAAATAATTTTTAGATTTTGTAAAATAGTATATTATTAAAATAGTTTTAAAAAAATAATTAAAATAAACTATAAGTATTTTCTATAAGAAAATATTATTTTTAAAAAAAACTAACTATTTAAATAGTATTATTTAAACTTATATAGCTATATAATATAGGTAAATATAAATTTAATAAGTATAATATTAAAAATAAGAATTATATATATATTAATTCACTTAAAATTATAAATTTAATTATATAGTAGTTTATAATTTATATTAATTTAAAAGCTTTAAAGTTAATATATATATAAACTTATATTTAGTATATATAAAAGATAATTTTAATACTAATATTTTTGCAGTATAGTTATAAAAATATATAAATTTACTTAAATAGCTTTATTTTAAATTTTTTTAAAAAGCTTATTTAAAAAGTATAAATCTATTTTAATATATAACTTTACCACTCTTTATACTACTATAATAACTAAAAATTATGTTAAAAATATTAGTATTAAAATTTTTAACTAGTCTATATATAGCTTAAACCTTAATCTAATTAAAAATAATTAAACAACTTTTAAGCTTTATTTAAAAAATATTTAAAAAAAGATTTATTAAAATTATATTTTACTAATAAATACTAAAAATTTATAAAATAATATTGAGTAAATTTTTTTATAAAGTGAAAATATAAAATATAAGTAGAGCTAATTTAAAAAAACTTATAAATAGTTATAAAAAGTATATAGCTTTTGGCTATATAGTTTTAATAAAGTAGTTAAAGCTAAAAGTTTATAATATATAACTATAAAATATAAAATTAAATATTAAAAAAGTACTTTAATATAAATATACTTTTTTTTAAAGTTATTATAATAAACAACTTTTATTATGAAAGTTTTTTTTTCTTATAAATTTTTAAATATATTTTGATATATCCAAATTTTAAAAAATGTAGCACTTTTAAAAATACTGTTTACTTTATAAAAATTTTAATTTTTATATAATTTTCAGTAAAATATGCCAAAAGTTTTAAAAGATTATATATATAAAGAAGAAAAATAATATAGTAATTTAATAAAAGCATTAATATTAATTTTTAAACAATAGTTTAATAATAGCTTTCAAGTATTTAAAATTATAGCTTTATAAGTACCATATTTATTAAATAGTTATACTAAGTGCTAATTTTAAAATTTACTATTTTATAGAGCAAGTACCTTATTTCTAAAAGCAGCTTTAGTGTCAGTAACTGTAGTCTTTTATATAGTTAAAATTTTTAAAGTTTAAACTTTAAATGTAGAAATGGATTATAATTTTTATTCACATTTGAATTTAATAATAATAGAAAAAGTTGAACATCAATAATATCTAACATATAGAAAACTCTGTTTAGTCCATTTTTTAATCATATCTCTTCCCATAAAATTTCCAAGCTGCAGCATTAACTTTTCTGCAAATTTAACAATTTTAGCCTTATTAAGCTGAATTTAACTTTCCATATCTGACTTTAAGTTAATTTAAAAACTTTGAGATTTTAAGTTCCAAAATTTGCAGGTTACATCTACATCGATTGAATTTCCTAAACCAATCCGTTTTAAATTAAATTTGGTTAGGTATATTTTTCGAAGCATTATTTAAAGTAGATAAAACAAACTTTAAAAAAATGCGTTTATTTGAGGATTTAATGAAAATCACTACTAAACAACCGAAAATTGGAATTAGAAATTGTTGAAGTAAACGGTAACAATTTCGGGTGCGGGTACCATTATTTAGAAATAGTATAACACTCCCCTTTCAACGTATAAAGTTATTTGGAACTAATGTACGCTATACGTTCTATAATAAACATCGGTACTCGATCGGAATATAAAACCTAATGTAAAAATCAACTATCCGACTATAGCTTTTTCATATATCCTCTCAACCCAATATAAACTAAACTTTGAACCTCTAACTTTGAAACTGATTAAAACAGAACGGTAAAAAGTAGTTAAATTGAGGATATACAACATGCGTATAGAAGTATATGTTTATGTATGAATTTTCTAACTATAAGATAGCTTGATACATAATTTAAAATATATGTGAAGTAGCCAAAATTAAATAATTTATTTGAAATTAAAGAAATATTTTTATAAACCCCACATCTACCGTATAACTATACATACGGCAATGTCAAGTATAACCGCAACTAAAATGTAAAATGTTGAGTTGTATCATCTCGAAACGTTTGTACCGCTTTAAAGCTTAAAAATAAAATCAATAAGTTAAATTTGACGATAGCCCTGGTTCTGTCGGTTGAAGGAAATTTTCCTAGTACTGAAAGACTTAGTAGGGCAGGTAACGGTGCTGTTGTTGATGGTGGAGTTAGAGTTGGGCAAAATCGGGGTGATGAAAGTAAGGTCGGCATAGACGAGGTTAGGAGCGAAATAGCCCACTGATTTCGAGGAGTCCAGCTCCAGGTAACCGATAAACATCTGAGTGGCGGAATCCTTACCTAATACGCAGATTTGATCTCCTTGTTTAAACTTAAGGTAGTTCTTCTGAATACTTTGGAATTTGTAGGATACCCTGTCCTTCTTGGTAGGGTAGGCCGATTTCGCCGATACGGTACACTGTACGGTAGCGTCGAACGGGTTGATCAAACTTAAGATTTGATCGCTGGAGCTTGAGTTCACCTTCATCTCCTCCATAGCTTTAGCTGCTAAACTGGGTCGTATCGAGTACCGGTTAGTTACCCTACGGTTGGTTTGTTCCATCGCCGGTTCGTCGATACGCTTGTTATCTTGGAAGAAACAGTTTAAAAATGCTAGGCAGGACATGTTTTCGTTTATACAATTCAATCGTACTTTTAATAAATAAGTGAGTAAGTAGCAGTTGGGTCGTTATCTAAATTAAAAGGTATCTGGTCAACAGAAAAGCGCTTAAAATCAGTAAATTCTAAACAAAATTGAAATGGATTGCTAAACTAAGGCGAAATCGAAGATTTAAAGAAATATTTAGCTCAGTAAGCTATTTATATAGTAAAAAATATTGGGTTTATGCTGGTTAATTATGCCCCTCGATAAATATTGCGATGAATACTACTTGTCCGTATGTGATGAAAGTGTTATAATAATAATTACACTTTACAAAGAATAAAAGTTAAACAAAGATAAAGAAAAAGTTAGAAATTGAACCTATTTTTAAGCCGCTATTTCAGTACCCCCTTTCCTTTTTCGAACTATACTTCATACAGGTAAAATGATCTGCTCCAACTGTACACTTAAAATCCTATTATAAGTTGTAGGTCGGTCAAAATGTAGGTCGAGCGGTTGAAAAATTTGCACTTCTTTTTTCCGGTTGTTTTTGGATACTTTTGCCATTAATTTGCTTTCTATCTTTAGGCTTGGATCCCCACTATTCCAGCATCTATTTTAAACTAGTTTTTAGTGGAAATCCGTTAAATATTTGCTTTTGAATACTTAAACTTTAGTTCGGGGTAACAGAAACCTGCACTACCAATCCTTGTCATCTCCTTAGTTTATTTTTGGCTATAATTTACTGGACTTGAACTCTATGCTTTATTATCCTTTAGCATTATCAATATATTTAATTATACTGAATATATCAATAAGGGCATAGTGCGTTTACTTGTTATTTTACTAAAATTTTGTGGTTCGACAATAACTTTACAGTAAATTTAAATAAATTTGTTAAACTTTAATATATTTTCGAACTTATTAGATTTATATTACAGGTTAACTAAAAAAATTTAAAAATAATAGTTTTTGTAAAATAAAGTATGCTTAAAAAATAAACTATATATTTACCTACCTTTAATTTAGCTTATGTTTAAAATACAAAATACCTTTATTAGCTCATTATATTTAGCTATATATTTTCTAATTTCAAATAGAAATTTTAAAAAGTTAGCCAAAACTAAAATATTAATAAATTATAAATAAATTTAGATTATTATCTATTTAATATGTTCAAAATTAAAAAATTGATCAAGGTTTATAAGATAATTAAAGCAAATTAAGAGAAGATAAGATATTTATTAATAAAATTGCATATTAGTGCTACCAGCTTAAATATAGTAAAGAAAGCTATAAATATGTATTTAAAATTGACAAGCTAATTTTAGTAGATTAATATACTTACATTAAGATTATATTTAAATAATATATATTTTCTTTTTTAAATCTAAAAATATATTATTATAAATATATTTAAAATAAAAAGTATTAATGCTATAATATTAAAATAGAGATTATTTATATTAAAATATCATTTTTAAGTTTAAACTTTAAATTTATTATCTATAAATTATTTTATTAAATCTATATAACTAAAAGTTATATAATTTTTATAAAGAAAAATATATTTAATATAAAATTATAAATTATAATTTATTTTAGTATATATAAAAAATAAAAAATAATCTTATACTTTATATATAGCTTAAATATATTTAATTAGATTAAAATCAAAGCTATAAAAAAGTAAAATGCTAGTATTTTATATATTTAGTAAATAAAACTTATTAATATTATTATTAATTATTATAGTAGTATAAAATATAAAATTATATAATAAATATACTTTTTTAAAAAATTAAAAAAACTATTTTAGTAAATTTATATATTTATAGCTATACTATAAAAATATTATATTTATTTAAATAACTTTTTTATATAAATTTAAATTATATTATTTATATAATTTTTATAATTTTTAAGTATACTATTTTATAACTAATTTATTTTAGCTTAAATTTAAAGTTTTTAAATCTTTTTTTCAATTTTATTTTAATAATACTTTTATAAAACTAAAACTTTATATATATACTTTATTTAGCTTAAAATTTACTTAATTTTATAATAAATAAATTTTAATAACTTTATTATAAAAGAATAAAAATATTATTTTATATTTTCAATTTTTTAAATAATTTAAGTTATATTTCTTACTATATAATAGTATAATTTTTTAATATATAGCAAATTATAGTTATTTTTTAGTTATTTATTTAATTTTCTATTAAATAATTACTTAATAAATATAATATAAGCTTTAGTATTTTATTTTTTATATTTAAATAATAAAAATGTTAATTTTTTTAATATTAAAACATATTAAACTTATATTCAAATTTTAGTATATATTTATTATTTTATTATAGAAATAATTTTAAAATAAAATAAATAATAGCTAAAAAGTATATAAATTTTAATTAATTATAAATAATTAAGTAAAATATTACTATAATTATTTTTTATTTATTTTAAATAATATATATATAGTTTTATATACTTTATTAATATTTAAGCTATTAATAACTAAAATTTAATAAATTATATTTTAATAGTTCTTTATTATACATTTTTATTTAACTTATAAAAGTTATATATATATATATATATAATTTTAGTATTTAAAAAATTAACTCCTTTATATAATAGGTATACTTTAGAAAATTAATAGTAAAATATATAAAAAATTTAAAAATTAGTTTATAAATAAAAAAATATTATATTATAAAGTTATAAAAATAGATAATAATATATATTTATATATATTTAACAAGTTAATTATAATTTTTTGGAAATATATTACTATAATTATATATATTAAATACTAAAACCTCTATATAAAATTTATATATTTCTAATATACTTATATTTAATATTAAAGCTTATAAGTTTAATATACTTAATTTTGTATTTTTTTTTAAATTTTTTTTCTTTTTTTCTTTTTTTAATTTTGTTACTTTAAAATACTATAATTATTTTAGTAAAATTTTATTAGGCTAAGTTTAAAATATTTATAATAAAATATTAAAAAACTTATTAATTATTAATATTAATAGTTATATTTTTCATATAATTACTTTATATAATAGAAAAATAATAAAAACCAAATAGTATTTAAATATAACAAAAGTAAAAATAAAAAACTTAAATATTATATACTAAAAATATATATTAAAATTAATTAATATAGATTGAAAATATATTATATATAAAGTGTTATAGCTATTTATTTAATATTAACTATATTTATAAAATATAATAATATACTTAATTATATATTTGGCTTAAATTATTAAAAATTAAAATATAACTTATAAAATATATAAATTAAACTAGTCTTAAATATAATCTAAAATTAGGCTTAATTTATAAATAAAAGCTATAAAATATATTTTAAAAATCTAATTTTTAATATATATTATAATTATTTTTATAATTAAACCTAATTTATATTTATAATATATTAGTTAAATTTATTATTTTAAAATAGATTATTTTAAATAATATTTTTTAAATTATATATTTAAAATTTATATATTTTTTAAAAGAATTAATTAATAAAACTAGCTAAAAATGTTAAAATTTAATTTATTATTATAGTTAAAAACTAATTATATCTAATAAAATTTAAATATTATAAAGTTTAACTTTACTATATTTACTTAAATATTTTATTTACTTTTTTTAACTAAGTAATTATTATATTAGCTATTTTTATATTTTTAAATATAAATAATTTATAAATAAAAAAAGTAGTTAAAAATAAAAAGCTAATTAAAAATTTATATTTATATATTATTTTTTTATATTTAATATTAAATTATTTATAAACTTTTAATAATAATATTAATAATTAAACTAAATAATAAAAATTAAAATATTTAGTTTAAAAAATGAACTTAAAAGTTATATACTATTACTATAATAAGTATAAATTATTTAAAAAATTATATTTTACTTTTTTTATAAAACTTTTAAACTAATTAAAATATTAGTAATAGAAAATTTTAAAACTAAGTAAGTTATTAATAATTTAATAAATATATTATAATTTTTAAAATTATTTTATTACTATTATATTTTGTAAAAACTTTCTAGTTATAATTTTTATTATCTAACCTTTAACTTAAATAATTTTCTATTTTTTTAAATATTTAATTAATATTATATAATTTTTTTAAATAAATAAGCTTTTAATTTATGTTTTATACTTTTAAGTTTAATTTAATTAATTAAAATATTTATATATTTTTACATTTTAAAGCATCTACTATTATTTTATTTATATATATTCAATTTTAGCTTTATAGTTAGTATATTATTTAATTTTAGTTATACATTATAAAAAAAAAATTATAAAAATATAAAAACTTTTAAGTTTAAAATTAGTATTAAAATAATTAATATTAATTTTAAAAGTGAAAAATATTTAAAAAAAGTAAAATATTATATAATTTTCTCTCTTTACTTTGCTACTACTTTGAAAAAAAATTACTAGAATTTTAAGTTATAAATACTAGCCTAATATTTTTAATATTTAATATTATATATATATAGTTAACTTATTTTAATTTTTATATATTTTTATATTTATTTTATAAAATTAATAGCTAAAATTATTTTAAAAAATAATTATTTAGGCTTTTTACTTTTTTTAAAAATATTAGCTATTCTTTTTACTATTAATAAATAACTATTATTAAAAATATAATTACTTTATCTAAGTATAACTTAAAATCTAACTAGTATTATTAATTATTTTAACTTTTTATAAACAATTGTTTATCTATTTGCATATTTTTCTATTATTTATAAGTTATTTTATAAAAACAGATCCCTTATAGTAAGAGGTATTAGCTCTTATTAGAACTTTAACAACACTTTAAACTAAGTTTTTTCAGAAATTCTACTCTGTATTACATTTCATCCAAGTACTCTTATAGGCAGTATATCTTTTAAGCCTTAAAGCTCTATAATTACCAACATTTTAAAAATATTCTACTTTTTAAAAAACATTAGTTAGAGGCTTAAATACTATAATACCATTGTTTAATATATAAAACTTATAATTTTTAAGTTATAAACTTCAGGTTTTTAATACTATAGAACTATAAAGTTGTATATTATTGTATAATGTAATAAATAAAACTTATTATAAAAATCATTACAATAAGGATAGCAGTATAACTTATATGTTTTAGTAAACTCCAAAGTTTTATTAAAAATTATATTTGTACAGTGTTAAATAATAACCAAAGACAGTAATTTAAAGATTTATCTAAATAATTTTATTCCTTATAATTAATTGGTTTTTTGCACCAATACTCTTAAATGATAAGCTCTTATGATCAGTTGTGTTACTATTATAAATGGTGGCAAAGAAAAATTATATTCTTAAGAAACTTAAAACTGTGAAATTATACTATATACCTACATAAATAAATTTTACTAGAGACATATTATTAGATTAAAATTTTCAAAACATACTTTACCATAATAAAAATATACCTACGAATTTAGTAAAAAATAAATCTTATAATTAAAATTAAGTTTAGTAATTCCCTTCAATATTTTGATCTCTAAAAATAAAATCGTTTTCAATCTTACGTTCTCTTACAGATTTTTCATCATTTGGGAAATCGTCAAATAAACCAAATGTCTCCCTAATTTCCTCAACTCCCTTATCTTTAAGGTAAAATTATATGAATAAGATTTAAAAGATAAAAAAATACCCTCCATCCAATGTGCTAAACTTTTACAAGCCATCTCTTTTAGCTGTGGTACCACCAATTTAATAGATGCCTAAAAAGATGAAATTAAAAAGGTTAACTATTAAAGATTTAAAAGTATATATTACGTTACAAAGCTCTAATAACTTAGTTGCATCTTGAGGCATAAACATTTTTTCAAACTGTTCATTAGTCATATTCAAATTATGTTTCATGTAAGGTAAAACGTTAAATCCTTCGGGAGCCTTTTTCTTAACATCTTTCACTTTCTTATCGGCATCATCTTCTGAGTCGGATGATGGGGAAAGTTCAATTGCATGGTAATATTCAGCAAGGATCGCATTCTCCCTATTCTTACCCGTTAAATGTGTAAATCTAGAATCTACTTGTGTCGAAAAGAGAGCCACATTCTTCCAAAAGGCACAGTATTCTATTACCTTCTTTAAACCTTCAACTGTAACAGTCTCCACCCTTGCCTTAACTAGAACCTATTATTATTAAAGTGAAATTACTGCTCTTTACCAAAACTTGGATCTTTGTCGTTTTTTCGATTTGGTTCAAAATAATTAGGTATTTTTTTTTGTACTGCCTTTCGTAAATAGAGGCATCTCTCAAATACAAATCTTTCTACCAGATACAACTTTTTGTCATCAAGTCTCACTAACACGTTAACCATTGATACTTATTTTCTATGTGGAACTGCTTTTATAATCAAAAAGATCTGAGCTAAGTTGCGATTTTAAATTATTTTGAGGAAGCCTGATTTTACAAGAATTTTGGGAAAATTGAGTGGTGAGGTTTTATATATTTTATCTCATCTCTTTTGGTAACATAATTGCACCTCCTTTGTAAAATGGCTTTGCGTCGAATTTTTCGATATTTTCAGGGTTGTGTACTTTGGTATGAAAACCCTGTTTGTAGTTGTGAATGACTGATAAAAATGCTAGTAAGATAAATGATGTTGAAACGATTGTAGTAATTTAAACTTTCATTATAACTCTGGTAAATTAATTAGTAGATTTCTATCACGATTAAAGTATTATATTTTAAAGATATGGTATAAAAGCTTAATATACAATAGCTATATTCAATATATATAGTAAAAAGCAAAGTACTAAATATAAAAAATAAGAAGTTTAACTTAAAATGCCAATGAACATTATAGTATTGAATCAAGCTTAAAGAAATTATTGAAATCTAATATTTGTTGGCTGTAAGAGTAAACCTTACAGAATATTCGGTTTTCCTTTAGACGGAGGCAAAGTATGTTCTTCGTTATGTTTTAACAATAATGAAGATATAAAATTAGAATGACTTTAAACTTAATCGTTTGAAGATATTTGAATGGGCTATAGTCATGACAATATATTTTGAAAAAAGTATTTTGAAATCGGCTTAAGTTTATGTACATTATAACGTTAATTATGATAAAAGATATTTACAATATTCATCAATAAAACTAGAACTATATTATTTATAATCTCGGATTTTTGCATACTGATCTAACAAAATTTGACAAATTCTATACTGTTTTAAGGTATTTATATGGAAAATTGATTGAACTTTTCATTTTTAATAAAAAAAATTTTTGTAAAGTTTTGAAGATTCAGTATTACAATTTTTGCAATTTTAGCTTAATTAAGCTGAATTTAACTTTTTAAGATAAAAAGTTTTTTTTGAAATCTTTTTTTTGCAAGTCAGATCACTTGACTTAGGTATTTTATTAGTTAATATATTTTAAAAAATACATTAAGCAAAATAGACAGAGGCTGAATTCCCTTCTTGACTTTTAGCAGAGATTTATCATTTTATTCTAAACTTATTAGCAATATATACATCTAAATAAATCAGCACTTAAAATATATTAGCTAGCTTTTAAGAAAAATAAAGAATCTTTATTAAATACAATAAATAAGTTAGGTAAAGAAAGTAAAATACTGTAAGCTGAAATGTCTAAAAAAATTTAAAAAAAAATTTACTTTATATTTATATATTTTAAAATATAGTATATATTAATCTAAGTTTTATAATATAAGATAAAATTTTAAAAAAGGAGGCTTATAATAAAAATAGTGGTTTTTTAGCAGAAAAATATTAATTTTTTTAAATAATAACTTTTAAATTTTTTATTTTTTATTTTTAGTTTTAAGCTTTTTATTAAATATAGTAGATTTAAAATATAGTTAAAATTAACTAAATTTAAATATTAATTATAAAAAACATTTATTAATATTTAGTATACTTATTATATACTTTAGTCTATTTTTATTCTAATTAGAAATAATATTTTATATAGTAGTAATTATATAATTAAAGATATTATAAAATTAATTTTTAATTTTTTAATTTTAAAACTATTAATACTAATATATAATGATTTTTAAGCCTTATTTTATAAAATTTTTTATGTTTTTAATAAGAATAATTTTAAAATTATAAAAGATTTATTATATAATAAAAAATTACTAATATATTTTAAAATTAAACTTAATTTAAGCATTTAAATATTAGTATTTTTACTTTAATTATTATTATTATTATTTTGCTAATACTAAAAGTAATAAAAATATTTTATATATATAACTTATAATTAACTTTTATAATAATTAATATAGTTAATAATAAAACTTTAAAAAATTAATTTTATTTATTATTTATTATTTAAAAAAAAGTAATTTATTAATTTTTTATTAAACTATTAGCATTTTAAACTAAAAATTGTGACGTTCCGTCACTCAGTGACTTTATAAGTTGCTGACTTAATGATTATTCTCATCATTTTACCTTCATTTCCCAAGCTTATTTGATTTTATCACCTTTTTTCTTCTATTCTCAGATGACAAAATTACACAAATTTATCTTGACAATTTACTTAACGAATCTCAACGATTTAATCAAAAATTGGAACAAAGAATAACTCTTTATTCCGTTATTCTCACTCAAGAACTTACAAGTTCAACGTCTTAAAAACAAGTCTAGTACAGCCGCAAGCGCTAAACAACAAAGAACTTTACCTTGTCAACGTACAACAAATCACGACTACCGTCGACTCGAATCACCGAAGAAACACGTCGAACTTACCGAATCGCTCACGAAGCTGACATCGCCACGCCATGGTAAGACATTCTTATTCGTTTCTCATTTTTGTTTTATTTTTATTTCTCTGTTTTGTTGGAGACGTGGAGGCCATTCAAAATTGCGGATGCTCTCGTCTCCTTGCCTAAATCCTATACGTTGGATTTAGTCGCCTCTTTGCTACCGGTTGGTTTGCGGTCATTGCGGCCGTTGCTACCCGTAACCTGGACTACATACAAATGCATGTCGATTTCACCACCGAATCTCCGCCAATCTTGCTTGCCCACATTGCTTACTGGGTATTCACGTTCGTCGCTTCTATGATTAACAATGAAGTTGATCTCACTCCGTCGCCATTTACTAACTTCTTTGTACAAATGCTCATATTTGTCACCACCTCTGCATCGTGGTATTTTGTACCGCACAATGTAAAGATCGCCACTAGTGTCACACCAAAGACCGGATGTCACAAAAATCTTACTTATTTAAATAGTATTAATATAAATTAATTTTAAAATAATAATAATAAGTATTTTATAATACTTTTATAATAAAAACCATTTATATAATTTAATAATATTATATTAAAACTAATTTAAAAGCTTATTTTATAGCTATTACTACTAGCTATAAAAACTAATTTTTATACTTTTTTTAACTTTAATTTTAATATATATAAATTAAAACTTTAGTAAACAAAATTTAAATATTTTTTAATTTAAATATTTTATAAATTAGAAAACATTTTTTTTATATTTTACTTTTTTATCTTAATTTTACTTAATAATAAAACTTTATAAAATATTTTAAAACTTAATTTTATTATTTTATTTTATAATTTTTTATAAGTATATAAACTACTAGTTTTTAAAAAAATCTAAAAAGTAAATAATAATAACTTAATTTTATATTAATATAATTAAATTAGTAAATTTTAACTTTTTTTTTAAATTTTATATCTACCTAAATTTTTTAAAATACTATATATATAAATTTTTTATACTTTTACTTTAAAAGTATAAAATTATATTTATTAAACTTTTTTTAGCTTATCTATTAGTTTAAAAGCTATAATTTTATTTATTAAACTAACAACTATATATATTTTGCTCTAACTTTTTATAGATTTAAATAAAATATATACATTATTTTAAGCTTTTTTTATTAATTTATATTTTATTATAATATTTTTTTTACTTATATACATAAAATTAAGTATAAATTTAAATAGCTTATAAATAGTAAAATTATAATAATAAAATTTATTTAAGTTAAATAAAGCAAATAAATATTTAAAATTTAAAAGTAAAAAAATAAATAAGCTATATTTATAATAAATGTATTAATTAAATAATAATTAGTAGTTAGTTTAATTTATATACATTTTATTTAATTATTTTTAAATAAAAAAAATTTTTTTTTAAAATATTAATTTTTTTTAAATTTTATATAATAAATATTAAATAAAATAAAACAATAATAAATGCTTACTTTTTTAGCTATAATAATATTAATATTTAAATATAAATATAAATTTATTATATAGTTTAAATTTTTAACTAAATAATATTATTAAAATTATAAAATTTCTTCTACTTAAATATTATTATCTATAA
Source organism: Capillidium rhysosporum (assembly GCA_037055185.1). Classification (NCBI taxonomy): domain Eukaryota; kingdom Fungi; phylum Entomophthoromycota; class Entomophthoromycetes; order Entomophthorales; family Capillidiaceae; genus Capillidium; species Capillidium rhysosporum. Next base: position 15,144 of record JAWQFY010000336.1, on the reverse strand, counting down.
ATATTTTTTAATTAAAATTTTATCTAATATATTAAATAAAACTTTTAACTATTTTTATACTTTATTTTTAGCCATTTTTTTAATTATTAATATTTAAAAATAACTAAAAACTATAAAATTAAAAATTTTAATTATTTTTTAAAAAATACTATAACTAATAACTAAATTATTAAGCTAAATTCTTTTAATTATATTATTTATTTAATTTTATTTTTCTTATTTTTATTTTTTATTTTTTTATTTTTTATATATATTTTTTTACTAATTTTAAATTTATTATATATATTATACTTATATTAAGTAGCTAATTTTAAAATAAATAACTTAATTAATTATAAGCTTAAATAAAGAGTAAGTATATTAGTTTTTTATAATATTTAAATAAAATTAAGTATTTTAATTATTTATAAGCTTAATTTAAAAGCAAGTATATAAGTTTTATTATATAATTAAGTTAAATTTAAATGCTTTAGCTTAATTATACTTTAAGCTTTTAGAAATATACTATAAAATAATATAAAAAGTAAGATATGAAAAAGTTTATTTAAGATTTAAAAAAATACTTTAATAATATTTTTAATAATTTGCTTATAAAAGTATTAATATACTTTAAAAAATAAAATAAATACCTAATTATAAATGTTTTTTAATAAGTATATTTATATAAATATTATTTTAAAAGTATTTCAAAGTATTTTAAATAAAAGCTTGCTTTAATAATAAAGCTATTTTAGTAAACTTATTAATAAAATATTTTTTAATATTGAAGATATTATTTTATATTAAACTTATAATACTATTAAAAAGTTAATATTAATGCAAAGTTAGAATAAAGTGCATTTAAACTTAATATACTTACCAAAATAATATAACTTTAACTTAAAATATAGTATATTTAAGTTTATAGTATAGTATATTTTATTTATTATTTTAGTTGCAGTTATTTATTTTTACTTTTTCTAGCTTTTTTTTTCTATTTAAATCTAATTATAATAAGTTAAAATAGAAAACTAATTTAAGTTTATTTAAGTTACTAAATTTTTAAGCTTTTTTTCTTTTAAATATATTATAATTAAGATTATTTTAAAGTTATATAGTTAAGTTTATATATATACTATAGTATACTAAAAGTAATTTACTAATTATTTTAAAAATAAATAAATATTTATTAATTATTCTATTATTAAAATTTTAAGTTAATTTTTAATACTTATTAATAATATTAAAATGTATAAACTATTTATTAACCTTATTGGTATCTCTATTATTTTTTATTTTAAACATTAAATTAAATAATATATATATCTAATAATCATTATAAGACAAAGCAATAAATTTTAATAATGTTTTATAAATATATAAGGAAATAAAAATAAGTCTAAATTTTAAAAATAGTTTAAAGTTTTAGTAACTAAATTCGTATTAATTATATTTGTTTTAGGTTTAATTGTATATTTTATACAAGAAACATATAATAAGTCACTTTTGTTTGTAAATCTTACTTGTCCAGCTAAGTTAAAAATATACAAGCTAGAGCTGGGCTACCTTCATATTACCTAAATAGATATAACAAAGTGTTAGAAAACACATTTAAAAAAATGTAAAATATGGCTCTAATTTTACTATTTCTTCAAATGTAAATATTAGTTTTAACTAAACAAATTAAAGGAAAAAAAATAGCCCAGTCCTAGGGTTTAAGTATACAGTTATGTAAAAGATTACTTACTCGTGTCATTAGTCTCCTCTTGTGTCCGATTTAGACGTTTAGATGCATTTATATAATAATTAGATGGAACTCTGGGATACCTATGATTTAACGGAGCTTCACCAATTGCCAAATTAGGCGTGTAGTTTTGGTCAACCGATTTTTTTGGAGGATGGTATGAGGATGCAAGTGGTATTACATCGATATTAACATATTCAATCATATTATAAGTGGTTGATTCCGTCAACATCGAAAGATAATATGAATGTAATACAGTTGTTGGTATCACCAAATCCCATTTCACTAAAAATACTAACTCTAATTCTAAAGTGTTGAGCTCTTGAACCGATAATCCACCAACTTTGGCATAATGAGTGTTGGTACAATAACTATCACAAAATACCTTTGATCCAACAGTAATAGCTGTTATTAAATATCGGTGTACTGATAAGGATGTTATGGCGAAAGTAGGATTATAAGTGCATAGCCTATCGATGTAGACTAAAGTACTAATCAAAACTTCATTCTCTAGAGGAGTGTATTTAACAATTCGAGCCAAATAATCGTGTATGCTAATATTTGGGGCTGCTCTCGAATGAAAGCGCGTTATCGCAGCAGCTGATTTCTCACTTGCATCGTTTCGCCGAACAAGTTCTGTTAGTATTTCAACTATAAAAAACAAATGGAAAATGAATAAGCACTGTAATAAATCAATTAAAAATACCTATTAAGTCGACCGTACGCATCGGGTCGATATCATAATATACATAAGGATATTTAAAACTATCATCCGGCATTTTATATTTTCGTTACTAATTCTTACTATATAAGCCTCCAAGTACAAGTTTTCAGTTCAAACTTCACACTAAACTTTTATTGAATTTATTAAGTTCAGGGACATGTGTTGTTTGACATAAAGTTACGAAATTTAATTTAAAACTATATCTGGAACTAGATCTTAGATTTTGTAAGCCTTTTGATTGGACTATTAATTTTTTTAGTTATCCACTGACAAAATAATCCAATTATCTATCAGTATATTGAGGCAAGGAAGAAATTTTAATATAATTGGTCTAAATTTCTGCCAAATTAATTAATCTCTAGAATTTATTTACTGATAGCTTCAATATAACCCTTACAGATAATGTTGAGAACTTTGCACACTTTCCAGAACTTTATTTTGCACTATAACTTTTTCGGCTAACTAGGCGACTTTTTTGAATAATTTTGTAATTTGCACATTAAATTAAAACTATTTCATAAATGTTAGATTTTTGAGTTTGCTCATAATTTACCAATTAATTCAAAATCAAATTTGAGCTAAATTCTTGATTAATAAAAGTTGTATTATAAAATAATACTCTAAAAAATTTAAAAACTCCTTAATTTTATTAGCAAAAGCTATAATTTTAAAAATAAATATTATTAAATTAATTTATATACTTTATTATATAAACTAGTAAGGATACATTTGTTAAAACTACTATTATTAAGAAAGTCTAAAGTGCCCTAATTGTAAAATTCTTATTTTAAGTATATTTTTTACTTTTAGAAAAAATTTAATATTAACTATTTTAACTTAAAGCTTAATTAATTGAACTTTAAGATAAAAAAAACTGTAAAAAAGCTTTATTTTTAAAAAAAGATATAGATAAGATTTTCTTTCTCATTAAAAAACTAAATTTAATATCTACTACTTAATATTACTATAAATTTAATCTAAATATATATTTATACAAATTTAAAAAGTTATATATTAAGATAAAAATATTACTATTTTAACTTTAAATAATATATTTTTAAAATTCTTAACAACTTTAATTTAACTTTTTTTTAATAGTTTTTTTAACTATTTATAAATATTAATATTTTTAATAGCTATTTTGTTTATATAAATAAATATTATTAAATATAGCTAAATTAATAACTATAATAACTATTTATTTATAATTATTTTATAAAGTTAAATTATAATAACTTAATATTATTAATTATTCTTTATAATAACTTAATATTATAATAATAAATAAGCAATTAGCTATTTTTAAAAGTAGCTAATTTTAATTTTAATTTTAAAAATAAGAAAAAATAACTTATATTATACTTATATAATAAGTTTAATATTATATAAATAAGCTAATAATTATAAAAAATCTTTATATTTATTATTACTAGCTATAAATATTAAGTATATATTATAAAATTATACTGTTTATATAATATAATTATATAGCTAGCAATATATTTAAAGTTATTTAAAGCTATATTATAGTTAAATATTTAATTATTACTTTTAAATAAATAAATAAATATAAAAAATATTATATATATATATATTTATAATTAGTTAAGTAAGTTATAAAGTATAATACTTTAAAGTTAAAGTTTATAAAATTATATTTTTAATTTTTTTTAGCAATATTAAAAAAAATTATAAATAGAATTAAGTAGTTTTTAGACTTTATAAAGCTTAAAACTAAAGTTTTTAAGTAATAGTACATTATTAAAATAGTTTAAAAAAATAGTTAGTATAGTTTATAAGTAAAATTTTTAGGTTAAAAGTATTTTTTTAATTAAAAAAGTACTTAAAAATTATATTAACTATCAAAATAGCATTATTTAAATTTATATAGCAATATTATATAAGTAAATATAATATTAAAAGTTTAATATTTTAATAATTTTACTGCCAAATTCAAAATTATATATATTAGCCTAATTAAAATAATAAATATTTTTAATTATAAGCTAAAAATACTAATTATATAATATATTGTAATCTATACTAATTTAAAAATAATAAAATTAAAGTTTTATATACTATATTTATACTAGATTTTAAATTTAATAAAATTATTTAAGTATATTAGATCTTAATTTTATAAAAGCAAGTTTAAAGTTATAATATTATTATTTAAAATATAATATAATTTAAAAATATACTTCTTTAATTTACTTATAATTATAATTATTATTCATTTAGCTAGATATTTTATTAGTATATAGTATTTAATTCTTATTATTTTTATTTTAATAATCTTCTATTTATAGCTAAATATTTATTTATTTATAAAATATACTTTTTTAAAATTTAAACATTAATATATAATTAAATATATATTAAAAAGTAGTATTGTTTTATAGTATACTTATATGATTAATAATATAATATTAATATATTTAAAATAAAGCTTTAAATATTAAGTATTTAACTTTTATTTTTTAAATTATACCTAAAATATAAAAATATAAAAAAAATAATTTATAATATATATACAAATTTATAGCTAGTTTAAATAAATTATAAATTTAAAAAGGATAATATTTTTAACTAGTATAAAAACTTTATTTTTAGCTTTTATATAATATATAATCTTTTAAAGCTTTATTTTAATTAAATTAAAAGTGTTTAAAAAATACTAAAAAATAAATTTTTTAAAACTATATTTTATTTTTATTTATTTACTAAAAAAATTATAATTTTTTTATAATTATATTAAATATACCTAACTTTATATAGTAAAAGATTTACTTTAAAAAAAAACTTATAAAAGCTATATTGTTTATATAAAATTTTAAATATTATAGTTATTAGCTAAAAAATACAAAGTATAAATTTAAATATATATATTAATAAATACTTATATAATAGACTTTTATTATAATAATATTATAATTAATAGCTTTTAGTATTTATAAAGTAATATATAATTTAATTAAATAATAAAAACTTTAATCTATTTTTAGCTAAAAGTTTAATAATATTATTTTAATATTTTAGGTTTTTTTTAAATTTTTTAATATATTATTATAATAATAAAGTTTTAAAAATTATATTTTTTAAAGTAAATTTTTCTATTTTTTTATTTTAATATATTATTTATAATAGTTTTAATTTTAAATTTATTTATAAATTATAATATATATATATTAATAATTAATTTAATTTTTAAGCTTTATTTAGTTTTAAAGTATTTTAATATATTTTAAAATATATTAATATAAATAAGTTAAGTAAATTATAAGTATATTTATATAATTAGTTATAAGCTTAATTTAAACTTAAATTTTTTAAAACTTTAATATAATAATTAAAAATTTTTATAAAAAAATAATAGCTAATATTTATTATAATTTTAATTACTATATTTTTTTATAATAAATATGCAATTATATATATTTATATTTACTAATATATATACTAAGTTTATAAAAAAGTTAGTTAAAAATATTATTATAAAGTATATATATAAATATAGCATTAAATACTTTAATTTCTAAAAGCTATTAATTAACTATTAGCTTAACTTTTACTTTATTAAAAATATTTTAAAAATACTTAAAAACTATATATAAATATAGAAAACTATTAACTAATACTATAAATTTATAAAGTTATATAGTAAAATTTTAGAATTAGTAAAATAGAGTATTTATATTTTAAAATACTAAATACTTTATAAGTAATTGCTATAGCTGCCTTAATAAAGTACTAAAAAATAACAAAATTTTAAGTAATATATTTTTTAATATTTAGTTCTTTTTAATATAAAATATACATAAAATAAAAAATATAATATATATATATTCATATAAATTAATATACTTTTAATACATTTTCTCTTTATTATTACAGTATTATATAAGTACAGTATACATATATATAATGTGATATTATCTGAATTTATTATGCAATATTCTTTGTAAAATAGTTGAAGTTTATTAATAAATTTCTATAAAAATTTTTGATGTTGAGATATAAAGCATCTTATCTATTTTGAAACTGAGAATATGTGCCTTGCCAAGTTGGATAAGTACTAGTTTCTTTTATAGTATCCGCCCGGTTCAAACTATAAAAGCTAATAATTTTCGGTGAGACATACTAAAATTCAAGTGCTTTACAGAAAAAATTAAGCATCATATATGTATTCTATAAATTAATTTTTAAAACATTCCATTAAGTAAAATTTTATTTATTTAATTTAAAAAATATTTATCAATTACTTTCCAAAATAGCTTGTCGAGTATGTAGCATATTATATCATATTGCTTAGTTTTAATTACATTATTTAAAACTATACATTTCCAGCAATCTATATCGAAATTTTTGATAGAAAATCACAATATACTCAGTTGCTCTATACAACTACTTTTATCATTTAAAATACAAATTAATTTTATAAATAACAATTCAAACTTAATATATTAATATGTTATACCCAGAAAATAAAAAATATAACATTCAAAATTTCGCTTAAAATAAAATTGGATAAAAAAGAAATTCTATTTTATTTATATAGACAAGAAAGCTAGAGCAGAAACTAATAAGATAGCGGAGCTGGTTGTTAGTAGAGCTTTAGCATCAGATTTGGCAGCACCGGTAGAGTTAGATTTACCATCAACAGAGTTAGCTTGAATAGATTTCAAAACGATTTGAGGAGGGGGGAATTTAGCGTCACCTTTAGTAGTCCAGTTAGCCCATTGGTTATTCTTGCAAAGCTGTCTAACAGGGAAGTACAGAGTACCGTTACTTTCTTTAGGCAAGTCTTTGATAGCTGGTAATTTGAAAGAAATACCGAAATCAGCGAACTGATCACCAGGGATCTCATTACCGCTGTAGATAATACCTTTAGTCTTAACTTCACCACCACCGGCTTCACTGGGGTGGGCTTCTGATCCACCTTCGGTCTTGTTAGCAGCTTTATCGTCGACCAACATGTTAGTGGTTTTCCATCCCGAAATGTATTGGGGTGTGAAAACAGCTCCAGCTTTTACTAATTCAGCGTCCCATTCGATGAAGACTTGAGTGGTTGGGCTGCCTGAGCATCCGTGAGGTACTCGGAAGAAAGTGACGAAGTAGGAGGCTTCAGGGGCTTCTCTAGGGTTGGCGGTTACGTGCGAGTATACCTGTTCAGTTAACAAAGTGGTCAAAAGTAAGGTGAATGGGTTGATGAATTTCATTTTTATGTGTTGAAGCGAAAGAAGCTAAAGAAGTTTTAGAATAGTTCTAAGCCTTTTATACCTCTAATTTCTTCCCATGCCACATAAAGTTGGTGATACCTTCATAGAAGGATAAGAACAATTTTAATTTATTCTTCTAAACTTATCCAATTACCAACGACTATAACTTTTAATTAGTTTTTGGAGGCTTTTATTTAGAAAATTTTGAAGATTGTACCGACCGAAATTTATCGGGATAAAAGAATGTATCTGTAATACCTTCAATGAATAAAAGATTGACAATATATTTCTATTCATAGAGCAGGATTTTTAGATTTTATTTCTAAGAGGCAGAATGAAATCTAATATTATGTTTTAGGTTATAATTTTAGATTTAACTTTCACACATGTTTTAAATTTAAGTATTAAATGTCAATTTATATATATATTTTTTAAATTTTAAACAAGAGTTAGCTGAACGATCAAGCAATAGTTTAAAACAATACAATTTTGATGTACTTTGTTTTTTATAAGGTAAAGTTGGAAACTTGAACTGCTTATATTTTCTAAAAATGGTAAGATTTGCTTTAAATAAAAGCTGATCTGTTTGTACACAAGTTCGAAATTTTTTTAAAGGGATTTAAAGTTTAAACGTCAGAAATATAAAAACTGTGTTCCAATTTTTAAGCCACATTTAAGCTAAAGGTAATAAAAATATTTCACCTTCGTACCAAATTATTTAACTTTTACAATTTTTTCGTTCATCTTTAATAACTTGAGGTCCTTATTCAATATATATTTAGTAAGAGTAGTAGGTTTCGTTAAAATTATTAACAGATTCTAGAATTAGGCTAAACTTATAGAACTTTTAGAACCACACGATTTTTTATCATTTTATAAAATATCTAAACTATATACGCATAAACTAGAATCCAACCAGTTAATTTGAATAAAGTATCGAAACCTTCCGATAAATCCCTTAAAATGAGAATGTAGTTTATGGTGTAATACAGGCTAATCAAAAATTTACCCTAAATTAAATATTGAGTGAGATAACCTTTTGATTCATTGACTAATTTGATAAAACCCGATTAATATTTTTTTTAAAACTAATATTAAGTATGGATATAGCTAGATGGTAGATCGATAAATTAATTGTAACGTTTTAAGTCATAAATATCAAAGTTTTGGATAGTTATAAACTAAATAAGCATCCCATTTTTTTCCGCAGTATAATAGTTTCTTTTGGTATATTTCTACGGTTTACTTTCTGTTTAGCCATTAACTACTTCGGTACTTTAAATACAAATAAATTTACAACAGGTTCAATTTTAATTCAGTTAGTTAGGTTTTAAATTATTGTAAAATTAAATATTATAGAAATATTTGAAAATAATAAATAAAACTATTAGCTATTTTATTTTAAAATTGAATCTTACATTGTAATTTATTAATTATGATATTTCAAAACTTATAAATAGGATAGCATTCTAAACTAAACATTAAAAAATTAGAAGTCAGTATAAAATTTACTAAAAAATATGTTAATTTAGATATAATATTTTAAAAAAATTAAAGAAAATGTATTTAAATTATAAAATCTTATTAGAAAATAATTTTAAAAGCTTTAATTAAAATATTTATTAGTTTTTATATAAATTTAAAAGTAACTATTGCAAACTGCTAACTAAAAATAGTAAGTATTTAAAATTAATAAAACTAAGCATACTAAATTTTTACTATTTATAGACTTAATATGTATATATATATAGAAGTATATTTACAATAATTTTTTTTATTATTTTATTATTTTTATTTAGCATATAGTATATTTATTAACAATTTTTTATTTATTTTAGTTTTTAATTTTAAAAGTAGAAAATAAAAGTTTAAAAATTGATAGTTTAACTTTATTATAATTTTTTTGTTTTTTAAAATAAAAATTAATTTACCTTACTTTATATTTTAATATATTTATTTTTAGCAGCTTATTTATTATATTAAAGCTTATAAAAAATATTATAAACTTTTTAAATAAATCCTTTTAGTTTATATTTTTTTGTTTTTTTATTTTTGTTTTATTTTATTTTTATTATTTAGCTAAATTTAATATTTTTTAACTATATAAAAGCTATAGCATTATATTAAAAGTTTACTTTAAACTGCTTTAATATTAATTTTTATATTTAAAGCTATTTTTAATAGTTATAAATTTTATAAACTTAAAATTTTAAATTAATTTTAATAAATAAATTAGAAAACTTAGATTTTAAATTATTTAAAATAATAATAAATTAAAAAATATTAAAATAAATAACATTTAATAATTTAAAAAGCCAAAATTATTTAATTTACAATTTATTATAATTAATAATAAAGTATAAAATAAGTAATTAAATTTAAAAGCTAATATATTAATTAAATAATAATAAACTTTAAAAAAATTTGAAAAATACTTAAGTTAAAAAAATTATTAAAAATAACTACTATTAAATTTAGCTAAAGCTTTGTATTTTTTTAAATTTATAATTACTAGTTTATTATTATTAGCTTAAAAAATAAAATAAAAATTTATAAAAGAAAATGTTTTACTTAAAATATGATTAAAACTTTAAATTACTATTTTTAGTAATTTAATATATTATAATTACTATTTAACCTAATTTTACATTTTTTTAATACTTATTAATATAGTAAAAAAAATTTATTAAAATATTTATATTTATTTACTTAAACTTATTATAATTTAATTTTATATAGATATTATACTTTACTTAAATACCTATTTTAATATTATTAGCTATTAAATTATAAAGATTTTTAAGTTATAAATCTTAATTTTTAAAAATAAATAAAAATATAAAAATAATTTTTTTATAATTATTATTTTATTATATATATAATATTTACCAAGTTTTAAATTAAAATTTATTAGTAATTATTATTATTTTTTAAAATTTTAAAATTAAATTTAAAGTTAATATAAATATATATATATATTATTTAAAAAAATAAACAATAGTTTTCATTTTTAAATATTTTACTTAAATTTAATTTTTATTAATTTTATATATTTTAATACTATATAGCTTTATTAATAAAATTATAATAAATTAATATAAAAAGTTTTCTTTTTTTAAAATTTTATTTATATTTTTAAGTAATTTTAATAAATTAGTTAGAATATTTTTTTACTTAACTTATTATAAAAAATATATAAGTTAACTTTTATATTTAATTATAAGATAAGTAGTTAATAATATATTTAAAATTAATTAAACTTTATTTTTAATAGTATATATTATTTTTTTATTTAATTTATTAATATTAAGTTTTTTAAATTTTTTGTAATACTTTAATATAGTTATTAGTATATTTAAGTATTTAATTTAATTAAATAACTTTATAATTACTATTATTATTTTTATAATATTAGTTTAAAGTTAATTTAATTATTATTAAATTAAAATACTTTATAATTAATTATTTTATTTTTATTTATTTAATTTAAATATATATTTTAATTTTTTTACTACTTTTTTAACTAATATATGTATATAGTTTTAGTATATTAAATAAATAATTAGTTACTTTTAAAAGTAGCTAATTTAAATTTTTAAAATTTTAATGTATTTTTAATTATATTAAAATAAATAACTTTTATAATTAATTTTATTTTTTATATAACTTTTAGTAAATTGTTTTAAAAGTTTTAAAAATTTACATATATATAAAGTTAAATTAAATATTTATTAGTTATTTATATTAAGTTTGTAAGCTTTTATTAAACTTTTTAAATAATAATTATTTAATTTTAAATATAGCTAATATTTTATTTATAATAATTACATTATTTAATTCTATTTATAGCTTTAAAATAAAATTTAGAAATATTTAAATTAAAATAATACTAATAAATAAAAGTAGAAAATATATTAAATATATTTAGAAGATTACTTTCTACTTTTTATATCAATTTGAATAAGGTAAACTATAAATAAAACATAGCTTAAATTTTGATTTATAGGTGTCAAAAAATAATTAATAAACATCTTTAATCTTATATTTTAGCATATATATTAAGAATAATAATATACTATATATATAATGAAATAGGTTTTTTATTAATCAAACTAAATTAGTTTTTTGTGTATATACTAATTTATATTTCTGTAAGTCCTAAACTATATTATGAATGTATACTATTTTAATTACTAATAAGTAGAATACTAAACAATTATAATTGTAAGCCAAAAGCATTTGTAAATATTTACAATTAGATTTATAAAAAATGATTGAAGAAAGCCAGCTATTTAAAAATGAATCGTTATGTAATAAGGTTAGACAAATATTAGAAAAAATATGAGAAAATTAAATGTCAATTAAAAATAAATTTATAAATTCTATTTTAAATAAAAATACAAAAAGTATATGTTGTTTTTTTCTAATATTTTGTGTTTGCGAACCAATTAAAAGCATAAAATTATTTGAAAAGGTATTTTAAACTTGGATAATCTGCAAACATCGGCTCTTAGGGTACTTCACTTTGACATTGAAATTTTCTACCCGAGCCAACTCCAGGCTTAAATTACCATTGGTGTTAAAAAGGTCCTACGTATACATCTATTTAAACTGTAAATTCAACTTTCTAGTTTTAATACAAATTAGCTATTAAAAGCAATTTAAATAATAAAATATATATTTTTTAAAATTAATCTTCCATCATTTAAGCTCATTTTATTAATTTTCTTTAAAGTTTTATTTCTGATTTTTGAATATTTTATAGCATCGTTTATGATAATTAAATTTTTAGCTTGAGTTAAATTTATAAGTTTTGAATTCTTTTTGTCGTATATCCTAATTTTACGTTTTTACTTTTCTTATAGATGATCGTTCTTTAAAGTTTAGTTTCGTTAAATTTATAATAAAGTAGTTTTAAATTTCGAAAAACTGTTTTTTAATTTTTAATCAAGTGATAGTAGTATCAGATTCAATCTAGACTTTGATAAATTTGGTTTTAGTTACAGTATTAGTGATCGTAAAAAGTATATTAATTTAATCTTATCATATACTATATAAATATACAAAGACAATTAAATTTTATCAACTATACAATTAATTTTGTAAAGTTGAATAGAAAAACTGTAAATTTAACAGCAATTAATAGCTTGATTCACGGTTACAAAATTAAAAATTAAAATATTTTTAAAATCTTATTATTTAATAAATATATAAGAGATTATATTACTTTTTAAAAAATAAGATTTGTAAATTTATAAAATAACTTTATATTACGATATATTTTTTTAAAATTAGATACATTATGATGTTGATCTAACTATTTCATATTTATCCCTTCCCAGTACTAATTTAAAATTAGCTCAATATTTTATTTGAAATTAATTTTATCCAGTTAAATCAAGACAGCCGAGATAACAAGTTATGAGCAGATACAGAGAACAACCATAACGAATACATTTACCAATAAAGATCCAATAACTAATAAGTTTAACTAAATTTTATCCCACAACATAACTTATTTATAAACTAATAAACTGTATATATACAAAATTTTATATATCTAAAATAGATGGGTTGTGTTACGCTGACCTATAACCACAAGTTTATGGTGGATCTAGGTTGTTTAGAAGTAGTTTAAGTTTGGAATTTGATATTTATCACCTTATTCTGGATTAGTCTTAAGAAGTAGGGAATTAACATAGTTGATGTGACTTAAGTCACTAATCGACTAGGTTACTGAGGATGTAGGCAAAGCATGAGGCTGGCAACAGAGCAGTGAAAACTACACGTTCCTTTCAGTCTTAAGTTAGCTGATCCATCAAGTTGTTGAATATTACCAAACTTGGCTACAACTTTCAGTCAAATATATAAAATCTATTTTTAATTAAATAACTTTTTAATTCCTTAAATGGTAATTTATAAAAAAATAAAATATAATAGATGAATTTTAACATAAAAAATTAAATATATATAATATTTATTAAATTAGATAAAAATCTATACCATTTCAATATATAAAGTTAGAAATTATTTATTAAGTATAGTTCTAACTCTTTATTTATTTAAAGCTTGTTTTTTAAATATTTTCAACCTTTTATAACTTATTTATTAATACTAGAATTTTACCAACTTTATATATAAGCTATTTTATTTATTTTTATATTAAAGTACTTAAAGCTTTTAAAGTAAAAATTTATCTAACATATATATTATAAAAATTAGCTTAATACTTTTATTATTTTTATTATATTTTATTATATTTATATTTTTTAATTTTTTTAAATATATATTTTCTTAACTACTTTTAAAAATAAGTATATAGAATTACTAAATATAATAAAAATAACTTTAATAATAATGTATATAAATTTATTTTATAATAATTAGTTAAGGTTTATTAATAATATTTATAAATATTAAAAAGTACTTTTAAAATGAATTTAATTAACAATTATAAATAATAAATGATTTTAAAACAAAAAATTTAAAATTAAAAATAAAGCAAAAATAAAATAAATTTTTATAATTTAATAAAAAACTTTATGAGCAAAAAAATTTATTAAATTTTCTAAATATATTTTATTTTATTTATATTTAATAAAACTATATTATTAAAATTTATTAATTTAAATTAAAATTTTAAATAATTAACTGCTATTATTAAATTATTTATTTGTAATAGCTTTAATTTATTAAATATATTATATATATTATATATAAATTTTTAAATTTATTAAAATAGCTATAATTATTTTAAGTATATTTACTATAAGTTTATAATTTTTTAAATTTATAAATTACTTTATTATTATAAATTTTAAACTTAGTAAAAATATTTATTAGTTTATAAAATTTTTAAATAATATATTTTTAAAGTATTATAGATATTCCCTAATTATTTTAGATATAATTGCATATTTTTAACTACTTTTCTAGTTAAAAAACTCTAAATATATTAATTATTTAAATATTTTTTAATTAAAATCTATTTTTATACTTTGCTTTTTATTTAAACTTATTTATTAACTTTAATATTTAATATATTATTATAATAAAAATTAATTAATTTATTATTTTTCTTAAGTTTAAATTAAATACTAATTTTTTAAGTTTTATATTTAGAATTTTTTTAATATTTCTACTATAAATTTTAATAAATATTAGTTTTATATTTAAAAATTGCAATATATTATTTATATTTATATATTTTTAATTATATTTATAATAGTAAGCTTTTATTTTAAAAAAAATATTTACAAACTATTTTATTTTATTATTATTATTTAATTAATTATATTTTTATTTTGCAATTTATTATATTTATATTTTATTTTTAACTTAGCTATTTTTTAATAAATTATCTAAATAGTTGTTTTTATTTGGTTTAAAAAATATTTTTATAATATACTTAATTAAAATTTATAATATTTATAAATTATTACTATTGTTTAAAATTTTTATTTATTTAAAAATTTACT
>JAWQFY010000335.1:0-36026 GCA_037055185.1 Capillidium rhysosporum | reverse complement strand
AAACTATATTTTAAATTTCTTATTGTTTGGTTCATTATATCTTATTTTATAAGATGTGGAACAAAAATAAGTATAAATTTTAATTTTTAATTTTTAATTTATATTTAAATATATACTACCTTTAATTTTTTAATAAAGCATAGTGCTTTTAAAAGTATTATATATTTAAAAAAAAATTAAATAACTTTTAATATATAAAACTAAAAGTTAAATAATTTATAAATTTAATTAAATATATTATAAGTTATATTTTAATTTTTATACTTTTTTATTATATTTTAAAATTAAAATCAGCTACTTTTAAAAGTAGCTAATTACCTATTTATATAATAAGTAAGTTTAGTTTTAATTTAATAAAGTTTATATTAATAGTTTTATTTTATAAAACTTATAATTTTTATTATTATTAATTAACTTTTAATAAAATACTTTAAAAGTTTTTAGCTATTATTTATAGTTTTTTAAAGTATATTATTATAATAACTTTATAAATATATAGTTAATAACTATTTAAAATATATATAAATTAATAGTTTAAATAGTAAGTATTTAATTTCTACTTTTAAGGCTTTTTTTAAAATATAAGCAAATAGAAAATATAATATATATATATACTTTTAACTTATATATTTAAAATATAAATTTATAACTAGTTTAAATAAACTTTAAAAATATTATAAATTAAAGCTATAAAAATATAAATTACTTAAATATTTTTATTTTAAATTTTTTAAAATAGTATATTAAATTTATTTTTTAAATTATATATAAATATCTCTCTATTTTATATAGTAGTTTACTTTTTATTTTATTATAATAACTAGAAAAAATATATAATTATATATATATTATATAAAATACTGGCAATTTACTTTTTGACTAATAAGATATTATATTTTTAGTTTTTATTTAATAGAAAAAAGTTATAGATAGCTATAGAAAAGATATAACTTTAGCTATATAGTTTTAATAATATATTAAAACTTATAAATATAAACTTAAATATTAAAAAAATACATATAAAACTAAATAAATAAATTTTATTTACTTATTTCTAATTATATTAAATTTATATATTTTTATTTAATTTATAAAATTAAAATAAAGTACTTTTAAAAGTATACTACTAAGAAATAGTAATTACTATATATTATTTAAAAGTTATAAAATGTAACTTAACTTTATTAATAATATTATACTTTTATACTTTTAGTAGCTTTTTTTTCTATATTAATATATTTATATTTTTTAATTTGATTTCTTAATTTATTCTACCTATACTAACGATTTATTGCTGCAATTGTTAATTTAATTTTACTAAAAGTATTATTATTATTAGAAGGTTAAAATTTAGTTGACTTTACTAAAATTAATAAATAGGATTAGTGATTTCTTAAAAATAAATACTTTAGTTAAACATTGAACTTTATTTAAGTTAAATACTTATTTAATTTTAAAAATGCTAAGCATTTGATTTTATTAGATTTTATAACCATTTTTATTTATATCTTGTATAAATTTTATTTAACATAATAATTCTCTCTTAAGTTTATTATATTATATTATATTTATAAATTCAAGTGTAATCGAAAGCCTTTCTTAATTTCCTTTCAAAGTACGAATCTGAAATTAAAAACAGTTAAATTTAACTATCATTTCATTAGAAAACATGTTTGAATTATTTTGTTTATTTAACTAAGACAAAATATCAAATAAACGTAAATTTATTGATTAAATGTTGGTTTTAGCTATAGCTTTTAAAATTTTATTATTCTTTTATTAAAACAATTACTAGTTTAATTTATTAAGCCTAATTAATTATTTAGTTGATCGAATTAGAACGTAAAGTTTAACAACACTAATACTCTTACCACTTTTTTGTAATTATTTCCCTATTATAACATAAACTGTTTTAAGCAAACCAATACTTTGGTTAACTATCACCTCACCCAGTATTATTCAATATTTAAAAAATAGCTTTAAATTCGCCCTCAACTTTTATTTAGAATTATATACTAGCTTTATTATTCCTACTATTTACTTGCAAAGATTTGGGAAGTACTCCATTTATCTACAAAGTTTTCCCGCTTTAACTCCATAAATTAGATATCAGTTTAAGCTATGGTATCTAGTAAATAGACACTAATTGGAACAGTGATCCAATAGCTACGTGTTATTGGTATTTTTTAGTTTAGTTTGATTTCAAAAATATTGTTCATCAGAATATGTTAATAAAATTATACCATAAAAATGAATATACACAATAAAAAAATTTATTAAAAGTTAGTGTTTAGCAACAGCAGTAGCTCCATTCTGTATGTGATCTATCAACGTGATTAAGGAATCTTTTGTACCAAGGATTAAACCAATAATACCAACAATTACTACGATAACAGTCAAGACGTACTCCCAGATAGGTCTACCACGAATTCCGAATAACTTGTAATGGCAAGCAACTGGAATTAAGAATACGATAAGACAGTTAGATACAGCACCAACAAGTGACATCAAATCGGGGAAGTATGGAACATAGATAGCAATCACTGTTAAGACAGCAGCGACACAACTTCTCAAAATAACTCTGCAGATAAACTCTTTACTGGCGGACATGTACTTTCTATCGATCTTAAGCCATCTTTCTTGTTCTAAAGAAAACGAACAGATGTAAATAGGGGCGGCAAGGATGACGTGTAAAGTAATCATTATGTAGGCCAGTAAGGAACCGGCACCAGGAGGCAAGGAACCTAATATAGGTGATTGGACCTCATCACCGTAGTATAGGTAACCAGTTATACCAATAACTACATACATGAAAGTAATAGTCGCAATGGCACAAGTGATGACTTTATTCCATGACTTGGGGTGACGCATAGTTGATTCAACATGAGGGTAGACAACGTTACCACCGTAGGAGAAAGCGATAGTAGCCAGAGATAGAGGGATACCAGCCCACTCCACCGGTTTAGTAATAGGCCTTACGAAATCGGGATCAGCGTATTGAATACCACCAATAATGGCTACACAGAAAACTACTACTAAGGTAGTCAAAGCACCAAAGGCGGCCAAAATAGCTACTTCTTTCAATGATTTCAAACTAGCTGAAGGTACGAGGATAATTATACCAGCGATTAAGATCCATAAAGATTCGGATAGAATTTCACCACCTGTGATCTGATGGATAATAGCGTGAATGTTCTGACCGGTCAATAATATGTAGATACAGGCAGCTGAAAGCAATATAGAGTAGTGGAATACCTTTACGAAATACCTTCCGAAAAATCCGAAAGCAGCTTCACCGATATCCGGAAACTCTTCCATTCTCTCGTTAGGTTTATAATACAAACATTCTATTAACAATTTGCCGGTATATATAGCGATGACAGCAGTCAACAGAAAGAAAGCTAAAGCTAACCAACCACCCTGTTTCACAGCATAAGGTAAACCAAGCGTACCAGTACCAGCTACTACACATACAACGTTGAAATAAGCTCCGAAACTCGATCCGGTACGCTTGTCGTCCTTACTACTACTATGTACACTGGTGGAATCTTCCAGGTCAAATTCTTTTACGAACTTAGTCATAATGTTTCTCAATAAATATAAAGTTGTTAACGATCAATAAATATGGATTTTCTTAATGGGAGAAGGGACTACTAAACTTTTGTTGATTAATTATAGTTTTGTTGATGGCGAAGATGAAGGATCTTTAAGCTTTTTGTTAGCTTAATTGGCGTGGAATATTTTTTTATAGAAACTGATACCTACCACTCACTATAAATACCAATTTTCTGTCAAATTTGGCTTGGGAACATAAAGTAACCCTTGCCTTTTATCATTAGAACTTTTGAACCTTCATAATTTATTAAGTCAGGTTATCTATAATTAGAAATCAGCTGGATAACTTTCAAGAATAATTAATTTTCGAAAATATGACTTTAATTGAATTTTAATGCACAGATTTAAACTTTACCAACTTTAGCCAAATATTGAAAGAATTATCCCTTAAAAAGCTAAAGATAAGGAAGCTTAGTTGCATGCAGCCGTTTACAGGTGTCGGAGCTGTTGTGCCGCCCCCTTACATGTATCGAGCTGGGAATACTATCTACAAGTTTAAAGCTAGTTGTTATACTTTCTGAGTAATTGAGGTTGATGGTAATAAAAAATAAAAATGATGCTCTGGACCTTGTTAAAGTATTTATATTGCAGGAAATGAAAGACGCCACAAATCTTAAAAGAATATATCCTTAGTCATGCAAACTCAGAATATTATCACAATCCTACAAAACTCATTTTAGTTGTGATCACATTGAAGTGTCAGGTTATTTTAAGTCATAGTTGGCGATAGAGTCAATAAAATCAAATGTTAAGCAGTTTCTTCAAATGACAAGCTTACACCAATCAATGGTTGATATT
Organism: Capillidium rhysosporum; assembly: GCA_037055185.1. Classification (NCBI taxonomy): domain Eukaryota; kingdom Fungi; phylum Entomophthoromycota; class Entomophthoromycetes; order Entomophthorales; family Capillidiaceae; genus Capillidium; species Capillidium rhysosporum. Next base: position 31,613 of record JAWQFY010000335.1, on the reverse strand, counting down.
TTGGTGGATTTTGAGTGGGTGCGGCGTATTCGTTATGATATCTTTTCTCAGTTAGGTAGATTACCGAACATTTAAAATTTCAAACTTAGCTACAATATCGATAGAGTTCTAGGCTAAACTTTATTAGTATTGGTTTCCATTAAGATCAGCCTTTTTTTATCCAAAAACTCCATACAATTTTCTATAAAACCACATTACTTGAGCTCTTATCTTTACACCTACCGCCTGATTTTAATGTTATTTTCATTTTTACATGTGCAATTCGATTATGTCTGCTTATTCAAACAAGCTGAAAATTTTAAATCGGGAGGCTCAAACTTTAAAATCGGAAGGCCACTCTTTACTAATTTAAGAAAAACCAATCGAACTTGCTATTTTTGATGTAAATTCAAAGGAATGTTTAGCAAAAATATTATAATTATAGGCAAGTCGACAATTTAAAACTAATATTATTTTTTTTCTGCAAATTCGTTTATTTAAAGTCTCAAAACCTTATCAATATATTTTTGGTTAAAAATGAGATTTTTTATTTTTATCTAAAATGGTAAATATGGCTCAATTTAGCTAAAATTGCAAAATTTATAATGTTAAACCTCCAAAACCATATGATAAGGTTCTTAGTCGATAAATGGGGGCATGTTTGTTTTCCTGTTTTCGTTTACTTTATTTTTAAATGTGTAACATATATAGTTATAGGACAATAGATAGTTAGCGAGATAGGATATCTATGTACATGTAGGAAGTTTTCTGCATGTAAATAACCTACTACTCATTAACTGTACAACTTAAATTCTTACAGACAACCTTCAGTAATTAAATAAGTTAATGCTTTAAAAAATAACATACTAAGAAGCTTGGTAAGAGATTATAAATAAAGATTAAATAACTGGAAAAAAGCTGTTTAAACTTTTGCTTACAAAAGCGCCCCTTTCAGTTATGATATAACACAAGTATTTTTTAAACTAAATTTCAGGTTTGGTAGGATGAGAGTATTACAGAAATAACGCTAAAAATTTATCACAGCTTAGTATCAAATCTTGTTTAGTTCAAAAAATACCAAAAGCAAATTAAGTACAGAATATACAAATTTTGAAAATATTTTTACATTTTATTAGTTAGCACTTTGTAGATTATTTGTTTAAAATATTTATTCATAACTTTTACCCTACTTTTTTATTTACTTTTATAGATAGCTATTTTGCTAAATAATACTAAAAGCTAAATAAATTCTATATAAAAAACTAAAATAAATACTTTTTAATAATATTAATATATTAAAAACTAAGCTAATTACTTTAATATTTTTTTAACTATTTGACTAATAATTTTAAATTTAATATACCAACTTTTTAATATAGCTTTACTAAGATAAGTAAAAATAATTTTAAAATATATATATTAAAAGTAAATAAGTAAAAAAATATAATTATTACATAAATATATCTGTAGTTTAAAATAAATATATTATATAAGTTAGTTAATAAATATTTTTTAAAAATTTATAGTTTTTTATTATATAAAATATTCTTATATATTTTAAAATAGTTAAAAATTAAGCCTACCTACTTTATTACCTAATCTAAATAAAATTTTAACTATAAAATAGTATATTTTTTTAATATATTATATTTAATAAATAATTATAAATTTATATCTTTTAATAGATTTTTAATCTATAAAATAATATATATATACTTAAAATAATATTTTAGCTTTAAATTAAAAAATAGATATATATACTAATAGTTAATTAATTAATTACTTTTAATAGTAGCTAGTTTTAAATTTAAAAATTAAATTAAAAAAAATTTAAGCTAATAAAATTAGCTAAAAATAGATTTATTTATTTATTTTTTATATATTAAAAGCATATAATATTTAGTATACTTTATTAAAAGTATTTAATTTTTTTTTACTATAAAATATAAATTTTAATATTTAATATTTATTAAATATAAGTAAAGTTAAAATATATATATTTTTTAGCTATTATATATAATTTTCTAAAATATATTACTATAATAATATTATATAATATAATTATATAGTTAGCAATATAGCTAAAGCTATTTAAAGCTATATTTTAAGTAGTTAAACATTTAACTTTTGCTATAAATAAATATAAAAACATAAATATTAGTATATATAAATACTTTATATATATTTATTATATAAGTATATTTATAATTTATTTAAATAAGCTGCAAAATTATATAACTTTAAAATATAAACTTTAAATTAACATTTTAAATTTTAGAATTGCTAAAATATTAACTTAATTTATTTAGATTTATTAAATATAGCAAAATAAAATTATAAAGTTTTATTTTTATTTTTTTATAAAATTTTAAGTATAAATAATATTAGATAGTTTTTAAGTTTTATAAAGTACTAAAATAAAGCTTTAATACTATAATATATTATTAAAATATTTTGAAAAAAAAAGATAATATAGTTTAAAAATAAAGCTTTTAAGCTAAAAAAATTAATTATATAGTATATTTTAACTAATATAAAGTTAGTAGCTTTAAAATTAATTTTCATAACTATATTTTAAAATATATATAAATTATTTAGTATATTTAAAGTAAAGCTTTTAATATATATAAGTTAATATTTAATTTAAGTAAAAATAATTTTAACACTAATGTTTTAATAATTTTTAGTTATAAAGATATAAATTTAATTAAATAATTTTATTTTAAAAACTTTAAAAAGTTTATTTAAAAAACTATTAAGCTTTTTTAATATATAACTTTGCTGTTATATAATATAAAATTATATATAAATTTAAATAATAAAGCTATATAGTCTAAATTTCAACTTAATTAAAAATGCTATAAAAAATTTACTAAAATTATACTTTATTTATATTAGTAAATACATTTAAAAATTTATTTTATTTTATATTTAAATACTTTTTTTAATATTTTTAATTTTAAAGATTTAGTTTTTTAAAAAAATCAGCTATATTTTTAATTTATTACTAATAAAAAATATTTATTATAAATAAATTAATAAATAAATATAGCTTGTAATAAAATAAATAAATAAATATAAAAAATAGTAAAAATAATAATTTATAAATACTTTATATAAAAAATAATATATAATAGCTATAAAAACTAATTTGAAAATTTATTAAAAATTATAGATATAAATAAATAAAAACTGAGAAGAATAAGTAATAAAAGCTAAAAAATAAAAATAAAAAACCTAAGAACAAATTGCTTATAAAATAATATTAAGTATTTATAAAACTAAGCTAAATAAAATTTAAAAACTATAAAAAAAGAGAAAAAATTAAATTAAATTAAACTAAGTAAAATTTGCTAAAGAAAAAAAGTGTAAAAAACTCAAAAATAGCTAACTATATAAAAACTGGAAAACAGTTTAATGCTAAACTATTATATACTTAATTTAAAATTTAAACTTTTATAAATTTCAATAGAAGCTATATTAGTCAAAATATTAGATACTGTATATTAAATAATATATTAGCTGTTTTATTTTAATGTATAGTTTAAAATTATTAATTTGATGTAGTCTTAGAAATGAATTAAGCCAAAATTTTACTAGCTAAACAAAATTTGTTATCTTAATTTTAAAACTAAATGTATATTGCTAAAGTAATGTAAATTTTTATAACAAAGTAATACATTTCTAAACTATAAAAAATGTTATTTAGTACTATAATTAGGCCTGTGGCTACTCTCAATAAAAACATACAATTTAAAATCTATTGACTACTTTATAAGCTCATCTCCATAGACTACAACAAGAACCATATTGGTAAAATTAAATTCCTTTTAATTTATTCAAAAACTATTGACATCTAAATCGAAGTCATTTTTAGAGGAGGTTCTCTATACAAGCAGGTGACGCCCAATGCTATAACTTCTGCCGATCTTTTTCGATACTTGCAATCAAGCTGGTTATAGCATCATAAGTTCCAATAATTAACCCAACTAAGGAGATAATAACTGTAATGCAAGCAAGGGCGTAATCCCAAACCTTTCTATTCCTCCATCCGAAGATTTTATAATGGCAGATGACTGGTACCAAGAAAACCATAATACAGTTGGATACAGCACCTGTTAAAGACATAAGATCCTGGAAGTAAGGTAGGTAGATGGCTATAAGTGTGATAATACCAACCACTATCAACCTAAGTACGAACCTACAAGCGAATTCTTTGGTTCTAGACATGTTGGTACGATCGATCTTTAACTTCAACTCCTGCTCCAGACAGAAAGCGTTCAAGTATAACGGACATGCCAATATGACGTGAAGAGTTATAGCAATGTAAGCTATTATCGAGGGTGCACCTTGACTGAGACTGTTGAGTATAGGTGATTTGACACTTTCACCAAAATAGTGGTAACCCACTATAGCCATTACCAAGTACATCACCGTGATGGTTATAATAGCCAAAGTCAATAACTTAAACCAATCCCTCCTGTTTCTCAAGCTTAATTCTATGTGTGGGTAGACTACGTTACCACCATACGAAAAAGCTACAGTAGTCAAAGTTAGAGGAATGTTACGGTAGTTCAAAAGCTCTGTCTCGTTATTGTTGGATAAACTTAAGTTGTTGGCATCAAAGTAGCCGCCGATAACTACACAGAATATAGTTATTAAAGTGGCAACTGTTCCGAATATAGATAATAGCGATACTTCTTTCAAAGTTTTTAAGGTGATAGTTGGAATCGCAACTACACAACCTACTATTAAAATACATAGCTTCAAACTTAACTGCTCAGCTCTACCATCGATCAGACTAAACAAATTTAAACCGGCTAAAAGTATGTAGATGCAGCCTGAAGCTAGCAGTATCAAATTATGAAATATATGTATGAACATCCTACCAAATCTACCAAACGCCCTATACCCTATCTCGGGAAAACTTGTCAGTCTCTCCTCCTCTGTTTCGTAGTTCTCCGGATTCACCTTGTTAATATAAAGGCATTCTATAGCTAGGTTTCCTGTATATACGGCTACTACAGCTACCAACACGTATATTATTATACTTAACCAACCGGTCTGAGCTGTAGCATAAGGCAACCCTAATATTCCGGTGCCTGCTACCACACATATCACGTTAAAGTAAGCTCCGAAATTGCTGTCTTTAGAGGAATCGATACTTGCAGCCGCACTACGTTTCTCTTTCGCCATGATTGTCCTTACCGTTTCTTTTACCTTTTGAAGAAATAATAAAGTTTTGTCATGTGAATATGAATATGCCCTTACTTATATAAATTTTTTAAAGGGTACTTCTGCTAATTATATCTATATTTAGTATCCATATCGAATCAGCTATCTTTTTATTAATGGTTCTCGGGTTCAATTAGGAAGTACTCTAACAAAACTCTCGACTCAAATTTATTCTTAATCATCATAAATAATAATGAAAAGTTGATGGCTAAAAAGTTTTTTATTTTATTGCCTACAAATATAATTTCATTATTAAATATACTATTTATACAATTTGAATTTTTAATTTAAGTATACGGCTGAAGTAGCTATAAACGTACTAAAAAGATAATTGTCAGTTCATACTTATCCCTTTACAAGCTTTAGATATTAGCCACTAAGTTAGAAAGCTTGGAAATGAGAGGTGAAGAATAAGGATGGATAAGTTAACACGAGCTTGCTTTAATGGATGAATCGGTTATTCTATTTGACTCATATTGACCGTTCTAAAGTATAGTATATATGGAAAATTTACTTATTGAAGATTTGTAGTTAATAGTAACAACTCTTTATTTGGTGTATTGAAAGATGGTAAATTTCCTATTATATTTAGGTAGAGCTAACGACCGTGCTTATAGGCTTAGGCACGCCGGCATAACTCATAGCTATACTAAACGGACGAAATGTAATAGACAGTTGAGTGTTAGTGTCTATATACTAATTACTTTACTTTCCCTTACTTGATAGCTAAGTGCGATACAAAATTACTTTTTAAGGGGATCACAAGCTTAGTTTTATGGTCTGCTCAAGGATACTAAGAAAATCTTTAACGAAAAAATTGGGCTTTTCCTATATATTTAAAATGTATTATAAACATATAAAGGTGATAAATATATATGGTGATAGAGCTCTCTAGTATTTTTTATTCCTTAAAAGCTAATTTAGCTTAAATGTTCTATTTAATAAACATAAATTAATTATTAGTGAGAAACAAGCGAAAAGGGATCAAATCAGAGACAAATGAGAGGAGAGGAAAGGCAATTACAGAATGATTTAAAAAAAATAAAATGAGGCTAACCGGATAACTTATATAATTACTTAAAAACTACACTTTATAGGAAGATTAGGTTCTCCAATATTAAAAAATAAGGTTAAGTATCAGTTAATAGAATATAAAATTAAATTAATTTAAAAATATTTATCAATGAAAGATTTTTAGATTGATATATTAGAATTTAGAATTGTAATTATCTATATAAAACAGTAAAAATATTAAATTTAATAAAAATTTGTAAAAAAAACTCATTACTCTTAATTTTGTTATACTAATCTAAAAATTCATTATCTTTTTTAAATTAAACTATATATTTAAATAAACTAATTATTATAAATATACTTTTATATAAATAACATTAAATTTAAAAATTTCAGTTTTTTAAAATAATATGTTTTAAATTTTCAAAATTATACTATTTAATTAGGTTATCTCTCAATTATAATATAAATTTATAGTAAAGCTTTAAAAAAATATAATATAAAAAAAGTTAGTTTTAATTAAAAAAACACTAAATAAAAAACAATATATTAATAAAAGCTTAATAATTAATTAATTAATTAAGTATATATAAAGAAATTAGAATAAAATTAGTTTTTTATAAAAGGTCTTTTAACTTTAGATTTCCAAATATATATAAAATAAGGTAAAATGTGTCTTTATTAAATAAAAATTAAAGCCCTTTTATTTATTTTAAATATTATTTGCAAATATTTAAACTTAAACTGCATTTAGTTTATTTTAAAAATAGATAGCTTTTATTACTATATAGTTTAATTTGTAATATTTAGTTAGTTTATTTAGTAATAAATTAAATAATTCTATATTAATGTTTTAATTTTTTATAAAATTAATCTAACTTAATTAAAATTTTAGACAAAATTTTTATTATTAAATTAAATTAATTTAACTATAATAAAATATTATAAAAATATAAATTTTAACTAATTATATTATAATATTATATTTTTAAATTTTATTTTATTAATTATATATTTATTAAAATTTTAATAAAAACAAGTATACTTATTTTTACTAAATTTTGCTAAAAATAGATTATAAATAAATTTATTGTATAAATTAAAAAATATAGTTAAGTCTAAAAGCTATATTATTTACATTTATTTTAAATAGAAAAAAAATTTTTTTTTCTGCTTTAACTAAGCAAAGCATTTGTTATAAATCATAAAAAACTAGCTTTTATATAACTTTCTTCTCACTTTACTTTAATATTTTAAATAAAAATATATTGCTAATTACCTTATAGTTAGGGTTTAATTAAAAATTTTAAAAATGGTTAAAGTAATTAAATTAAGCTAACTATTCTAATTTATTTTAAATTTCAAAAAATATACTGCTTTATAGCATATAATTTAACTGATTTACTTATACTACCAATTTTAATAAAAACTACTTTATATTTACCAGCACCTATATATTTTAAAATATTAGATTTAAAAGTATAGAACTATATATTAAGAAGTTAATTTAAAAGTATTTAAAAGTTTAAAAATCAGACTTATTTAAAGTATTAGTTTAGACAATTATACTACAAAGCTACAATGTAATAAGATATATTACTATCTAGATCCTGTAAAATTTAAAATAATATATATAATGTCATCAAGTTCAACTAAATTTATACTTAGTATGTTTTCTGAAATATTTAGTTTAAAAATAAACTAATTGTAAGCTATTAGAAATAAAGTTAATCTATTAATTCTCATCTTTTGAGTTAATAACCCTTAAAATCAATGGTTTTATATCTTCATAATTGGATTTCTATTAAAGATATACTTGCAAGTCATTACCTATATTTATAAGGTTTATATACAGTTTTATTTAAACAATAAATATCAGATTCCAATACTAGTATAAAATTACAATCTCTAAATTTAAAACTTAAAGACATTTTTATTTGTCTCATCCCTACCTAGTAGAAGAATAAGCTTATCTATGAAGTGAGTTACGTTAGTAAACTCGTCATCTCTAACTTGATTCAGAACTCCTAATTTCTTGACAATTATATCATTATCCAAATTGCTTAACTTAGCTTGTAAATTGTTGAGTTTTGGCTGGAGGAGTTGGTGATTGAGGTTGGAGGTAGTAAACTGTAGTGACAGGATTCGGTTGAGGAAGGGTTGGAAAGCGTTAGAGTTGAAACGATCCCCATCTAATTTGTACCAATTTTGTCCGGTAGGGATAGGTTTGGAGTCGTCGGTTAAAAGTAAAACTCCGAGTTTACCTTGTATATTAGGTTGATTAATTTTCCACTTGAGGTAGTTCCAAGCGAGTGCCCACCTTGGATCGGAGGTAAGCCTAGCTATATCTCGCACAACAATTAAGTTAGTAGATCTAGATTTAGATATATCAAATTTAATTTGCATGTGAGTAATAGCACTGCGATCGGATTCGGTAGCGTTGCGTAGAGGATCTAAGTAAGTAACTTCTGTGTCAACCAGCTTACTGGTAAGCTGAGACAGAATGTAGTTGGCGGAAATGGGACCACGAGCTTTCAACAGTATAGCGGTGTTACGGTATTGGCGCGGACCTTCGTCAGTAGGGTCGTATTTGGTAAAATACTCTTCCAGCAGGTGCAGCATTTCAGTTACTTTGTAGTCCAACAGTGGGTGAAAATGTTGGGGTAAGTCAGTAGTGGGACGTAGCTTTGATCGAGTAGCGCTCGGTTTTAGGTCCTGCAAGGCGTGGTTAAAGTCGTCTCCAGTTACTTCTAAGTCGTTATATACATTGGTTTGGACGGCGGAACCCAGTTTGGTGATCAGGTTCGGGTAATTGCGGTTTAGAGCCTTGACAGCAGCCTGATTGGTAAGCGCTTTGAGATCAGCGTTGGAGAAGCCATTGGTACAATATCCTAAACGCTCTAACAGCTCCGGCTCTGGTCGAAAGTTAGGCCAGGTGTGTGTCAGACTGCGCAGGATCTGCTGTCGGGTATCCAAGTTAGGTAGCTTGAAATGGTACTCCTGACTGAACCGTCCAGGCCTACGGAAGGCGGGATCGATCGAGTCGGGTCGGTTGGTAGCACCAATTACTGTGATGCTGGAGTTGGGTAGGATACCATCCATTAGAGTCAGGAAAGTAGCTACCAATGAAGCGGAGGGACGGTCCTTGTCGTTACGCACCGGTATCAAGCCGTCGATCTCATCAATGAACAGAATAGAGGGGGCCCATTTGCGCATAGAGTGAAACACCTTAACCAAGTTCCGCTCACTTTCACCGGTGTTCTTACTCAGTAGATCGGAGGAATTCATATGAAAGTAAGCGACCTTGAACTCAGAATGATAAGTAAAGAGGTGGGCCAGATGGCGTGCGAAAGTAGTTTTGCCAGTACCAGGTGGACCGTACAGTAGTAGACCGGGGCACGATTTTATCTTGAAATTGTTGCATATCTCGGAGTGTTGAAGTGGCAACGTTATGCTCTGGATCACCTCCTGCAGCTGAGTTTCGAAAGTAGGATACCCGATCTGGTTGACAGGTAACTCCAACGAAGGTAAATTAGATTGGTCCTTCACGTTCAATTCGGTACGGTAGGGGAGAAGTTGAGTAGCATTCATGGGCAGTAGGTTCTTGCTTACTCTACCATTGGTTTTCAATCCGTCCTCGTTATCACTGTCATCGGAGCTGGAGTCTACGTTGTCGAACTTTACCATTGAAGTCACATTTACAGTAACCTTTTCTACTTTGTCAAGCACCTCAGCTTCCTCCTCTACGAGGACTGGCAGCTTATTCAGATCAGGTGACTTAACGTTAGAATCGATGTCATCGTCAAATAGAGAATCCTTGGGTACTTCGAATTTCTCATCACCATCACTGGACTGTAATATGGCTTGCTTATTTAAACGGTTTGATTGACTAGGTTGCATAACTATTTCATCACTGGTACTTTCTTCTTCATGAGTACTAATTCCATCCTCTTTTTCATCAGATATTATACTTTTATTTACAGTAGAGCTACGTAAAGATCTACGGGGTCCACTACTAACTTTATCACTTGAACTGCCTTCAATACTATCATCATAATCAGATTCTACCTTTTTACTTGTAGTAGAAAGATTTTGTGAGCGAGTACGTTTAGCAGCATTTTCTTGACTTGAGCTTTCTCCATCAACTTTCATCTCATCGGATCTGTCTTCCTCATCTGAACTTTTTTTTTTCGTATCAACAGTCGATCTACCCCTCTTATAACTTTTATTACTGTTGGTCCTTTCTTCTCCTTCCTCAGAGGTATCTCCATCTCTACTTGGATCAGAGCTTGAATCTTCTTCAGAGTAAATTTCGGATTTTTTTATGTCCGATCTACCTAATTTCGTATTACTACCTCTACTACCAACTTTTCTTAATCTTTCGAAATTATCCCTTGACTCCTCAAATATTTCTTTATCTTGAAAATAATGTTCAAATGATGTTCTACTATTACTTACCCTAGTCGATCTTCTTAAACTCGAATTTTGAATATCCCTTTTATGATTTACATTAACCTTGTCATCTTTACTAAACGAACTATTTAAATTCTTCACTCGGGTTGATCTACGTCTTCCATCATTTCCAAAGTTATCTACCATTTTGCTGGTTATATATTCTTAGTTTTATTTTTATACTTGAACAATTAGACAAGCATCAATTTTTTGGTAATTTTGTTTTTATAAATCTCCTTGACGTTTAACTTAACTAATCATGTTAAGTTTTTTAGTTGGAAAGCTGGAAGCAGATCAATTAAAATAAGATTGGTGTAGACAAAAATAATACATTTTTTAATCAGAAAAATAATTAAAAAATGTACACAGTAAACAGAAATTTTGGACCTAGCTGTAGCACACCAGGTAAAAGTTACATAGACATCTAATTTAGTGCTAAAAATTCAAAACTTATCTTTATTCAAATATATATATTTCAACCTACTTTGCTAGTTAACCTTATATTTAGCTGTCAAGGTAGCCTTTTACTAGTTTTATCTTTATATATCATTGCTTTAGGTTAGTATAAACCTGCAATAATTACATCAAAGGGAGATGAACTGGTGAAGAGGAGGAAGGCATCTGTATATAAACTTATATAATTATATAAGTGATTTACATAACTCTACTAGTTAGTAGTTTAATCCTACTATCAATATAAGCTCTAATATATCTAGTTTTAAGTATTAAAATAAAAAAAGCTTCTCAAAATTAAAAAAAACTAAAAATAAATAAAAAAGTGGAAGAATGAGTTGAGGGTTTATAAAATTAAAATAAAATTTTTTTGACAGCTTTAAGATAAGAAATTTTAATTACTCTAAAATTAGGTTTTATTTAAAATATTTAATCTAAAGCAGTTATCTTAAAATAAAAATTATTTTTACTTAAAACTATTACTAAGCTTTCTTAAAAAATAAAGAAATAGTTATAATAAGTAGAAAATTATTTACTATAAAAGGCTATAATATAATTATATAGTAAATAAAAATATAAATATTAAAACACTAAGCATTTTTAATAAAATAAGTTATTTTCTAACATATTTTTAGTATTTTTATATAATAATTAATAATTAATAATTAAAAAATATAAAATAAATAGCTAAATATTTAATTTTTTAGTTTAAAATTAAGAAATATATTATAAAGCCACATTTAAAATACTAAATATACATTTATACTTTATTTATATCTAATAAAATTAGCTTTAACAAACAAAAAATTTACAGATTTTTATAATAATATATATATAATTAATTAAAAATAGTATAAAAATTTCAAAAATTAAAAAAATTAATTATTATTTTAAATTTATAAATATTTTATATTTAGTATATTTTGCTTTTATTTATAATATAATATTTAGTAAAAATAACTTTAAATAATAAAGTTTAAATTATTATTACTTTAAATAAGTATTTTATTTACACTTTTTTATACTTTTTTTAATTGCTTTTTATTTAAATCTAGTATAAAAGTATTTTTTTTTTAAAAATTGGCAAAATTTACTATTAGTATAATTATATATATTATAATAAACTATATAATATATATTATTTTAATTACTTAAGATTTTTTATATAAACTATAATAATTATATATATATTTAAATTTGCCTAACTTTTTTTACTAGCTTTTTAAAATTAAAATAAATTTTATTATATTATTTTTACTTTTTAATCTTTTATTAATCTTTTTTAATAGTTTTATTTTTAAAATTAAACTGTTTTTATAAAAATAATATAATATAATAGTTAAAATATATTTTTTATTAAATATTTTAACTTTTTTATATATTATTTAAACTAATTATATATAAATAATATACTTATTATTAAATTATTTAGCTGCTAAAAATTTAACTATATATATGTTTTTGTAAAGTAGTTTTTTAATATTTTTTTATTATACTTTTTTAAATTAAAGCTGCTTAATTTTAACTTATATATTATTTATAATATTATATAACTTATAAGTTATAAATTATTATTAATATGTTATAAATATAATTATAATATAAAGTTGCCAAATATAATTAAAATTATATATTTTATAAAAATAAGCTTATATAATTAAAGCTATTATAGTAATATAAAAAGTTAATATATATATAAATTAGCTTTAATTTATAAAAAATAAAATATTAAAAATAGCTAATAAAAAAATATATATAAACAAAAATATAGCTAAAAAAAATAAAGTAATTTAAAAAATATATAAGCTATAAAAAATAGAAAAAATAATAGTTAATAAATTTTAAAAAAATTAAATAAGTAAATTTTAGCATTATAATAAAATATAAATATAAATCTTATAGTTAATAAATTGATTTTAAAAATATTTACTAATTTTTATAAAATATAAAATAGTATAATTTTTAGACTTATTAATATTAAAATATAAATAATAAGAAAATAAAATAAAAATAGTTAAAAAATAAAAGTAACTATTAATTATAAAAATAAATAATATTATTTTAATATTATTAGTATTTTTAATAAGATTTTATTTTATAAAACTATATATTTTTAATATAATTTTATAGTTTAATTAAAGTTAAAGCTATAAGTAGCTTAAATTATATAAAAACTAATTAAAAAATTTTAATAATACTAATTTAAATATATAATATATAAGTTAAATATATTTTTTAGTAATTAAAGTAGCATAAAAAAAGTAGATATATATATAAAATATACTTATATATTAAAATTATTTTAATAATTAATTGCTTAAACTTTATAAATAAATTTAAAATAAAATTATCTAAGTAAATTTATATTTTTCCAGTATTATTATAAAGATATTAAAATTAAAATTATTGTTTATATTATATTTAAAACAAAAATTAAAACATTAAAATATAAGTTTTTTTTAATAATTTTGCTTATTTATTTTAACTAAAACTTATATATTATATAAAATTAATTTTTTTTATAATAGCATTTTTTATTTTATTGCTTTTTTTATAATTAGTAAATATTTTTAATACTTTATAAGTATATTTTTATACTTTATTTAAAATTTATTAGTAAATTTTTATAAAATACTATTTAGTTTTTTTTTAATAAAATTATTTTATAAATTCTACTTTTAAGTTTAATACTTTTAAATTTTTAATAATAAATATTTTTTAAACTTTTCTTATAAAGCTTTCTTATTAACTTATTGCTAATTTATAATTTAAATATAAAGTTAATAGTTGATTTAGCTATTTTATAATTTTTTTTGATAATGTTTATTTATACTTGTTTTAGCTTTTTTATTAAACTTTTTTTACTATTATTTTCTTTATTTAAGTCTTTTTTTACTTAATTTTACAAATATAATTTTATAAATTTACTTAAAATTTAATGATAAAATTCTTAAAAAAACTATTAAAAAGTAAAATTATTCTTAATAAAACATTTACCAACCTCTATATATTAGTAAAGGCTGCTATATTTTTAAGTATATTTATTTATAGGTTTAACCTCCTTATAACTTTCTAGTTTATTGTATTTATTATATAATTTTATTATACTTAAATACTGGAATCTTTATTAGTATGCTTTATCTTATCCTTGCCTATTTTTAGATAATTATGTTCCAAATCTGGGAAGGATTAATAAAGTCAAATAGTACTCTTAAGATATTTTTAGAAAATTATTTATTATTTTTTTCTGATTAGTATATTAGTCTAAAAACTTTTGTAGAGATCCTATCCATTTTCCTCTATTTTACCTAAAAATATTGTGGTATTTTAATGGTGGAATATTTCTTTATCTATAATACTAGGTGCTATGGATACCTAGAGTCCATTGCACCAAGTCAGATCAATTTTCCTATTCAAAAATTGATATAAATCTGCTTAATTTGTACTCACAGTAGAAGAATAGGTCATCCTGGTGAACCTCCCATCCAGATACGCAGGTTTATGATGATCCTAAAATAAACATACTATTAAGATAATAAGGAAAATACTGTGAGTAATATTATTTATCCTAAGCTTTTTTTATCTTAATATTTTTAAATGAATAAGCATTTTCAATTTAAACTTATTAAAAAACTATATACAGTTTTAATAATCTTTATAATACCACTCTCGCGTAGTGAGAGAGTTCGGCTATTGTTTATATACTCTTACTGAAAACACCATTTTACCTGTTTAATACCTTTAGGGACTTGTGATATTTAGTTCACTCCCCGATATTTATTTTTGTGTGTCTGGTTTAAATATGTTCTCAAGAAATAGCTCCAAATATTTGAGGCGGCAAAATTAAATTAGGTTTATTGGCAATAAATTTTACAATTTATTTCGAGAGCCAGATGATTTCCAAAGCAAGTTTAAAACACATACTTTTTACGAAAACAAAAACCAAACACCAAGTTCAAGAACACCTATTTAATTAACATTCAACAGAAACAAACTTAGCTTATCAGTAAAATAGTAAGTAAACAATTTTGTATTTTGAATTCTATTTTAGTTTTAGAATACATCTTTTTATTTCCTTGTATATATTCTAAATGTATTTTTATTTATAAGATGAGTGGGGTAGAAGATGACATACTTTTAGAAATCTTAGCTATACAAGGGAGAGGTTTACCCAACAAAGATTTTTTTAAAAAGCAAGATCCATTTTTAGTATTTGAAATAGGACAATTTAGTCATCGTACCAAAGTAGATAAAAATGGAGGTACACAACCAGAATGGAACCATCGTATAAGGTTCGAAAGGCTAAAACAGCCAGTTTCACAGATTTTAAAGGTTAAATGCTTTGATGATGAGTGGAAACGTAAAGAACAGTTTATTGGAGAATGTGCAGTTGACCTCGATCCTATTTTTCAGGCTGGGGAATGCGATGGCTGGTTTAAACTTTATGATAGAGGTGCTCCCGCTGGTGAAGTTTATTTGGAACTCACTTTTCACAATAAGTCAAAACTTGAAAAGAAATTCTCTCAAAAAGTTAGCACTACCCCCGTTGTTAAAGTTAATAATACTGTACAAACTCCTATAATCACTCATAGTTTACCAAGCCAGGAATCTACAAATCAAACTACCTTAGCTAATAGCAAACCGGAAGTCGTTATTCACACTACTTCAAATGCTTCCGAAGTTCCGACACAGAGTGAAACTACTTTTAACAACGTTTCTTCAACCCCAGCTTCACAAGATCCAACTAAAAGAATAGATGATAACCAACAATTAGTTAACTCGGTTACAATGCAACTTGAAGATGTACACTTAAGCAACCTTTCAAATAAAGAAAAAATAAATCAAAGTGTTACTACCGACGGTAAATTATTTAAAACTATAAGCTTATTTAATTTTATTAGGACCAATTAATATCACCGGAAATATCGACCACAGATTACCTTCAGATCAAAATGTTGAAACTCCAGCTGATTTACAAAGTATACCTCAAAATAAAGAGCATGCCGTAAGACCAAACTTACCACCAATTCCTCAAGATGCCTCTTTAAGAAGCGATAGCTTGAATCAAGCTAAAGCTCCTTTAAACCCTGAGCATAGTTATTCAGATACAAGCGTTTCAAGCTCTATAATAGGATATTACCAACCTACTACCAACACCAATCAACCAGAAACCAATCAGCAAAACATTGCTCAGCTTTCTGAACATAAAGTAGACAGCCACAATACACCTATTACTTCTGAAATCAAACAATCGCCTCCACCATCCACTCATATCCAACACCAAGCACAACAACATGTAACTGGGATAGAACATACTAAAGATGCAAGTATGGCGGCATCATATAGTAATGTCAGCTCAGTTTTACCTCAGAAAGTTGTTTCTAACGATTCGACACAAACGGTTAATACTCACCATATTAATCAATCGACCCAGGGTTCTAGTTTAGCACAAAGCTCGGTTGTTACCGACCAACAACATAACTATCAACATCCAAATGCGATTATCGGTCACTTGGAGACTCATCCATCTAGTGGAAGTCCTGTTGAAAACCATTCTTTAAACTCAAACTCTCATCACCAAAATTCACATGATGTTCAACCTTACTCCCACTCCAATCAGGAACCTATTAATACACCTCAACAAAAGGTTGAAGTTCATCCGGCTCATGTGAACATTTCGCACACTAAACCACTTACTAACTCGGAGCAGCCACCTCGAACGAATTCATACCCATCTCAAACTGCCCAACCTGTTTCACAATATAATCCACCGGTAAAGCAGGAATACACACCATTGGGAGATTCCTACCCACCTCAAAGCAACCACCCCGCCTCAGCTTCGACTGTCTCCCACGATTCCATCTCTGCATCGGAAGTTTACGGCAATGTAGCTAGACCTACTAGCCAAGGCTACCCGCCCCAAACAAACCCTTACTCCCCTAGCGTATCTAACCATTCACCGGGATCTATACCTGCATCAGAAGTTCTCGGGTCTTCGAACAAACCAACTTCCTCTTCTTATGGTTACCCACCTTCTCAATCGGGAACTACACCGCCTACTTCACATTTAACGGGACATGGTTATCCACCATCGAAGATAAATGTTGTGAGTAATTCTTCCAACTCAAATTTAGCCCATAATAACCAAGGATACTCTCCCAATAAGAACTCCTACCCACCCCTTCAGTCAGAAACTACATCGCCAATTTCACATTCAGTAGGACAAGGTTATCCACCACAAAATGAGAGCTATCCACCATCAAAGACAAACGTTGCGAGTAGTTCTACTATCTCAAATTTAGCCCAGAATAACCAAGGATACCCTCCCAATAAGAGCTCCTACCCACCCTCTCAATCAGAAACTGCACCACCCATTTCACATTCAGCGGGGCAAGGTTATCCACCACAGAATGAGAATTATCCACCATCAAAAACTGATGCTACGATTAGTTCTGCCAACTCAAGTTTAGCTCAGAGTAACCAAGGATACCCTCCCAATAAGATTTCTTATCCACCCCAGCAAGAAGCTACTTCTTCTAGTCATATTTATCCGCCAAGACAGGACTCCTACCCACCTCCTAATGCGAATGCAATACCTGGGCATGAAATTACTCCATCTTCGACCCATATTTACCATCCTCAAGGTGGAGAGTATCCTCCGTTAAATACCTCTACTGTGAGTAGTATGGCTACCTCATCTAGACCAAGTAGTAATCAGGGATACCCTCCTAATAAAACTTCTTACCCATCCCATCAAGAGGTTACATCTCCTAGTCATATCTACCCGCCTCGGTTGGATTCCTACCCTCCACCGCAGATAAACACTAATTTGGCTTCAAAACCTTCATCTAATAATCATCAATACCCACCTGCTAGTGTAAATGAAAGCAACGCTTCACTTGGGTCCACTTCACAGGCCAGTTATCCACCCTCTAACCAACAAAACTATCCACCAACAAAAATGCATGCTAACGACGACTCGCTGGCGTCTGCTGCGTCGAAAACCGAGTATCCACCATCTAATTACTCCAATGTTTCGAACCCAGCCGGATATCCTCCTGCTACATCTACTAGCAACAGTGGGTACCCATCTGCTAACTCCAATGCATACCCACCTACCCACGCTCAAGGGCCATCGTACGGATCTGTGTCTTCGCATCAGAAACCTTATCCTCCTAATAAGTCTAACGAATCTCCTTATGGGTCAGTGAATAGTTCAAAGCCTTACCCACCAACTAAAGATGACGGCCAAGTTTATCCTCCATTAAATACGAACAGTTACGAGGCTTACCCACCAGCCAACAACCAAAAGCCCTATCCACCTGCCAAGGAAGACGTGCAGGGCTACCCTCCTCAAAAGACTAACAGCTTCGACACCTACCCATCAACCAATGTATACAGCCCACCGCCCGCTGCCCCTTACCCACCTCCGCAAGTCAAACCGGTGAACCAGAATCAACACAATTTCCCCACCCCCATTCAAACTGCCTCCAACGCCATCGAGGGTGGGTTCGTACAGCCCTACGTACAGTCCCACCATAATGTTTACCCTCCCCATCAGCATGGCCCCGCCTACCCACCCCAGAACTTTCCCGGATCGCATGCTGACTCTTACTCACCTAGTACTGCATTCCCTACCCCACAACCCTGGACTAATGTCTCTCAGGCAAGCTTCGCAGGTGCGTTTGACAATAACGGTGGAATGCCACCACCTCTCCCCAACAAACCTAACGATATGCCTACCCACTATGGTGAGAATTTACCTCCACCCTTACCTTCCCGACCTTCCTACAACTCACCCTACCCTAATCCCAGCCAACTACCTAACAATAATTTGCAATACCAGCCCAACTTTAACAACTTTGGCTACCCAGCTCAAAATCAGAATAACAATAACTACGGCAACAGTGGTTATAGCCAAGGTACTACTGGCAACTATAATGAAAATTATAATAGTGGTCAACAAGGCCCTCCAGTTGTTCCACTGCAGCAGGGTAGTTTGGGTAAGAAAAAGAAAAATAAGTATGGGTTTCTTAACTTTTAATCTGATTTGATTTTGGATTATTTACCTTAGAAGGGGCAAAGTTAGGTATAACTTGACCTATTCTTGGTTTTTGAGCTGCTACAAAATCTTTTGAATTGCTCAATTACTAATCTTTTAAAATAAATTTTTTATTTATTTAACTTTAAACTTTAATTGCTTTTTTAAATTTAATACTTTTTTATGCTTTATATAAGTTTAATATAAGTAGCTATATTTTTTAATTTTAAAAGTTAATAGCTTAAGTGCTAAATTTGTTGTCTATAGGAGAGATAAATAAGTAAAACAAATGCTGTAAATTAGTTACTTTTTAATAAGCTAAACTGAGATAAAATGAAAAAATATATATAAGAAAATTAGAAAAATATAGCAATAAATAACTATCTAAAGAATTAATATTATATTTTCCAAATAAATATTTATATAATTTGTTATAAAATTATATTGCTCAGTTAAAGCTATAGTTTTTTTAAATTTAAAAACAATATATTGTAATTTAATATATAGCAGTTTAAAAATTATATATAAAAAAGGTAATATATATATACTAGCTTTTTAGAATAAATATTTAGAAAAAAAATAGAAGTATAAAAATATTTTGTAAAAATTAAATGAACAAGTTTTTGAACAAATATTTATTCCTAAAGTTTTTAGGTTTAAAAAATATATATAAATTATCAAAATTTAAAATTTACAATTTTTAAAATCTAATAGTTTAAATGTTAAATTGATAAAAAATTGTATAATAAAAATAAATATTTATATTATATCTCACCTTACTTTTTTCCTAAATCAAATGAAACAGATACCACAGACTAATTTATTTTAATATATTTAACTAAGTTGAAATAAGTAAATAAATAAGTATATATAGAAAAGAAAAGAAAAGAAAAACTATAATAGTATAATACCTGTATAAAGAGTTGAGCCTATATATTCTAATTGAATATCTATATAATTGCTTACAAAGCCTTCCCATCTTATCAAGGCTTGTACTTTGCTAATCAAAAGTACAATTTTGTAAGTTATTTTTAAATTAATGAACTTTTTAAATACTGGTTCTTTTTTATTTATAAAATAATATTTATTTTTTTAGTTTTCTATTTTTAATTTACTTGATATTTATATACTGTTTTATACTACTTATAGAGTGAATTTGTAGAATAATTTATAAAAGCTTGATCTTATAAAAATTAGACTCCCTAGCAAAGTAAATACCATTTCAAAATAAAGTTTTATAACTGGGTACATCCAAAATGTGAAAAAAAAATTTAAAAATTATATAATTCATCAGTTAAGAATTATTACACAAACAAAACTGTATTTTTTAAAATATTAACCAAAAAGTTTACATCTAACAGATGAAAGTAAAACGAAATAAACCTAATCCCGCTTTAGATCTGGATGAAAGCCTTAATCAATCTCAACGTAAATAAACCATTTTTAATTTTATTTTAATAGATTTACTAGTCGATGCGCAGCTTGATTTGCTTTACAAATGTATAGAAAAGCAATATTTAGGTACGTTGTAAAAGTAGACTTTACATATTTATTTTTCGATATTTAGATTACTATGATACAACAGATAGCTCAAAAAGAGACATTATTAAGGATGAACTTAAAACTTCAGTTCATAAATTTCATAAGATCAGTTCAAAGTTATTACATAATTCCAAAATAGCATTACACTTTTCTCCCGATTTTGAGAGCATTATAAATGAAGCGCAACTCAACCAAATTTATTTTAATGTATCTGACTTTTATCAGAATTATCAATTTGAACAATTCCTTGTAATAAATAAACTATCTAAAGTAGGTTTATTTCAAAATAACTTTTTAATTTTATGCTAGACTGAAAATAATGTGCAAACATCGGTGGCGGAT
This sequence comes from Capillidium rhysosporum, assembly GCA_037055185.1. Classification (NCBI taxonomy): domain Eukaryota; kingdom Fungi; phylum Entomophthoromycota; class Entomophthoromycetes; order Entomophthorales; family Capillidiaceae; genus Capillidium; species Capillidium rhysosporum. The sequence continues at coordinate 10,555 of JAWQFY010000335.1, read as the reverse complement.
GATAAAGATACCGAATATTTAGTTCAAATTGCAGAGGATTTTGCTGATGATTTGGATAAGTTAAGACAGGTAAACTTACATTTTATTAAATTTAATGTAACTTTAAATATATAGGAGGACAATTTTACTCAGAACAAGCTGGAATTATTAATAGACAATTTACAACCAATTACACAAGATTAGAATTAGTGATAAATATCTTAAATACTGCTTGTGTTTTATCAAAGATAGACTGTATCCATCACTCTTTACCTAAAAACATTTATTTTATTAAATTACTACTTATTTAATTAGTAATTTCTTTCTTTTATTTTTATTGTTTTTGAACTGCAAATATAGATGTAAAATTTCATTATATATAATTTGAATGTAAACAGCTTAAAAGTTTAGTTGGGTTACCTTTTATTTAAATTTTGGTTATCATTTAATTGTTAAAAGTATAAATTTGAAATATATATATAGTTTATAGGGAAATAAATATATATATGAAGATTCTAGAAACTTGTAACTATCAAAAATTAAAGTATTATAAATTAATTTATAAAAACACTTAGTTTTTTTAAACCTCAAACTGCAGTGCAGTCAGTAATATTCTTATTTATAATAATTAGTGATAAATATTAAAAGGAGATAATGGGAAAATAAAAGGATACCAACCTAGTGTTAACAAATAATAGAAAAGGGATACAAGCTAGCCATAAAATTCTCAAAGTTTTTAAGAGAAAAACATACCAAAATTATTAAAATATATATGTATATAACGAAAACATACAGATTTTGATAGATTTATCTAACAATAACAGAATTTCCCATAAGGGAAATTAAACCTATATTTTTTAAATAGATAGTTTATATGGCTACCTATTAAGCTACACTGCCTAGCTAGGGCAAAAACTACTTTGTTAAGTTTTTTTAACTTATCAAATTAAATTGAATTTTTTTAAAATAAGTTTAAATAATAAAAGAAATTTAGTATAACTTTAGTATTTTTTAATATGTAATCTAAAAATATATTATATAACATATTTATTATTAAAAGCTATTAATTAAATGATATAATATAATATTTAAATAGCTATTAAATTCTATATTTAATTTTTTTTAAGTAAATAAAAAGTAAGAAAATATACTATATATTTAAAGCAAAAGTATTATAAAAAAGCATTATAAGTAAAACTAAAATGTAAAATTAAAATTAAAATTTTAAAACTAAAGTAAAATAAAAAATAAAGCTTTTATATTAAAAAAAATAGTAAATTTAGCTATTATTAAAAAAAGTAAAAAGTAGTAAAATTGACTATATGCAAAAAAAAGATAAAAAAACTAAGCTAAAATAATAAATAATATATTTAAAGTATAATAAAGCTAGCTAAGCAATTTTTTATAATTTTAATTATAATATAGTTATAAATGATATAAAGTAATTATAACAAAATTAAAATTTATATAATATAAATAAAAGGTTTATAGTAATAAAATATATAAAAATAGTATAAATTAGTTTAAAATTTAAAATTCTAATATAAATATTATTTTTAACCCTTTTATATAAAAATTATAATAATAATTGAAATATATATATATTAAAGTATTTTCTTAATGTTTAATTTTATACTTTATATATATAGTTTAGAAAATTTTAACTAAGTTAAAGTTTAAGCTATATAAAAGCTAGTTAAAAAGCTTAATACTAATATTTTTAATATAATTTTTAGTTATTATAATAATATAAAATAATGTTATACTAGTATATAGTAAAGTTATATATTTAAAAAACTTAATAGATTTCAAAATAAAATTTTATAAAAATAATTAAAAGTAAAACTATTTATATAAAATTATATATTTTTATAGCTATATTACAAAAATATTAGTTTAAAATTATCTATAATATATATTAAATATAAATTTTTATATACTAAATACTTATTTTTTAAAATATTAAGCCTTTTTTATATTTTTAAAGTTAATTTTTAAAACTACTAAATTAAAATAAGCTATAGTTTACTATATAATTAATGTTTTTAGCTATATAGCTATAATTAAAATATATAACTAAAATTATACTTTAATTAGTTTTAATTATATTATTAACTATATAACTATAATATATAAATAGTATAATTTTTTAATATATATTTAATTTTTATATTTTATAGCTATAAAAATATAGTCTTATAGCTTTTATCTTACTTATATACTACTATACTTATAAAATAAGTTTAGTATAAGCTACTTTTTTTATTATATATATATAATTATATGATAAAAATACTGATTTTTTTAGTATAAAGTTATATTAATATTTTATTACAATTTTAATATATATTTATAATATTATTATAGTAATATAGTTTGAAAAATATAAATGGTAGCTAAAAAGTATATAAATTTTAATTATATATATATTAAGTATTAAGTATAATATTTTATAAATTATAAATAAAAAATTTAAAATTTTAACTTTTATTTTTTAACTTAAGCCTAAAAAATAAGTAAATATAAAATATAAATACTTTTAACTTATATAGTAAATATATAAATTTGTAATTAGTTTAAATAAACTTAAAAATTATAATAGTATTTTAAATTTTAAAATAGATAAAATATTATTTTAATTTATTTAACTATATTAAATAAATTTAATTAATTTATAAATCTAAAAAAGTATTATAGCTTTACTTTAATATTATAATATATTATTAAAATAATTTTTTTAAATTAGTTAATTTAGTATAAAAATAAAACTTCTATATTAAAAACTCTTTTATTAAAGAAAAAATACTTATAAAATATACACTTATAAATATTAGTAAGTGCTTACTAACTAAAATTTTTTAAAATTTTTGCTATATATTTATAAATTTATTAAATTTTTAATTTTGTTTAATTATTAAATACTTTAAGTAAACTTTTTTTATTATATTTTTTTTAAATATTGATTTTCATTATAATTAAAATTTTATAAATAAAAAATTAATATATTAATCTGATATTTAATATTTATTTATAAATTTTAATTGTAAATTTATATATATATTAAAAAAAATATAATTATATATTTAAAAAATTAAAATTATTAAATAAAAAAAATAAATTTAAAATAATATCTAAAATTTTAACTTAAAAATAAAAGTTTAACATTGTTGATATAATTAAAAAATATATGAATATAAATACTATAGCAAAAATCTTAAAAATAGGCCTAATATCTATTATAATTTGTAATTATAATATTAGAAAAGTGCTTAATATAAGATTAAAAAGATAAGTACTATAATTTAAACTAGAGATTACTAATAAATTAATAGAGCTTTATAATAATAATATATTAAATACTAAAAAAAATAAACAAAATTAGCTAAAAAACTAAATTTAAAAGCAAATGTTCAATAAAAAATATTTAAATTACTAATTTTCTTAAAGCTTAAAGGCTATAAAAATAGTTAAAAATAATTAATTATATCTGAAGTAATTAGTTAATATTTATAATACTTTAAAAATATACTATTAAAACTTTTAGCTAGCTATTAAAAATTATTTAAACTAATAAATATTATTTTATTAAATTTAAATTTTATAATAATAAAGTAATATATTAGTTTAAATAAATATTAGCTTATAATTTTTATATTTATAATAATTATAATTATTTTAGAAAATTAAAAGTCAATATATATAGTATACTAAATATATTTAGTAAATTAAAATTAATATAGATAAATAAGTTAGTTATTACTAATAGCTATATTAAAATATTAAATAAATATTATCTATTTTTTGCCAAAAAAATAAAAATTATAATTAACTATATTATTTTAATATATAATAAAGCACTATTTTATAAAGTTACTTTTACTACTATATACTTAAAATTAAATTTCTAATAAATTTATAAATATTTAGCAAGATTTTTTTAATTTTTAGTAGTATTTAGTACTAGTTTATTATTTATTATAATAATAAAAAATAATAAAAATCATTAAAAATTATTAAAAAAATTTAATTAGTAAGTTCTTACTAATATTTATAAATATCATATTTAAATTCAGTTAAAAATAAAAGTATTTTTTATTATTAATAATATAATATAATATTTTTAGCAAATACTATTATATTAAAAAGCTAAATACTAAAATTAAGTTTAAAGCTAATAAGTACTAAAAATAACTTACTATTAAAAAATTAATTATTATCTTAAATAATAAAATTTATTTTATTTTATTTTATTTTTATATAAATATTAAAAATAAAGCTAAATTTATTATTAATATTAATAGCTGTCTTTAAATTTAATAATAATTTAAAATAAAATAGTAATTTTTTTAAAAAATAATATAATAATAAAACTATTAATAAACATAAATAAGATATTTTATTATAAAACTTTTTTAGCTAAAAAAAACTTTTTTTTAATTTTTTTTTTAATTCTAAAGCAAAGCTTTAGCAAATTAATTTTTATTTATAATTAAATAAAATATAAGTAAGTAGACTTATAAAAAGAAAAAAGGTAAAAGGAAGGTAAAAACTAACCTAGTATTAGTTTTTTAGATTAAACTATCTAAGTTTAATATAGGTAGTAGTAAGGTTGGATTAGTATATTAGTATAGCTACATTAAGTAATCTCAAAATTTTTAGCTAAACTAAGCTTGCCATTTTAACCAAAAAGTTTTTTAAAGTAGAAATAAGACTAGGTTAAAATTAAGGTATATATAAGTATAGTAAAGTATTTATAAAGTAGTACTAACTAAAAAAATATTTATTTATATATTTTTACTTTCTAAATACTTTTTCTATAAAGTTAGGTTTATAAAAATAAAAATAACTTATATATTTAGAAAGAAATTTATTATATTAGCTATCCTTAATTAAAAATATTATACTAATAAGTATTTTAATATTCAGTATAATATTATATCTATCTAGGTTATATATAGTAGACAGAAAAGAGTGATATTTAGCCTAAACTTAGATATTTAATTGCATATTAAGTTGTTTTTATTAGTATATAACTATAGGTATAATTAGAGATAGATATTTATAATTTAAACTGAGTTATAATAAATATATAATATTGAGGCTTTTTTAAATAATATAAGGCTTATATATCTAGTTAAATTAGGTAGTTTGTACTAAAAAATATAGTTTACTAAGTTTATAGTAGAGCTATACAAGATATTAAAGAAGTTTTATAAATAAGTTAAGCTTTAGAAAAATATGGAAGCTTTTTGTTTTACTAAGTATAGGTTTAAATTTAAATTTGTTTAATACTTTCTATTTTTTTCTTATATACTATATGGACCAAATATATCAAAACTACTAGTTTAAAAGTCCTAGTTATAGAAGAGTTATCTAAGTTTTAGCTAGTAGTAAATAATTTATAAAGTAGATATCAAGAAAATCCAAACTATTAGCTTTAATTAGCTTATATATAGTTGAATATAGGATCTATACTTTAGAGTTTTCTTATAATTAGCTTATTAATACTTTTTTTTATATATAAGATAGTGTTTTTAAAGATAGTATATATAAAATATATACTATATTAGAAATAAAGTAACTAAGTTTACTAATAGTATTTTGCTTTTAATAAATAGTTCATTATTAGGCTATATACTTAAATAAATTTCTAATTTAAAAATTACTACTTTTATCATAGCTTTAGTAGCTACTTTTTTAGATGTTATAAGTATACTAAAATATTTAATTAGGTTTTTTGGTAGTTTTTGCAAGATGAAATAATGAAATTTTAAGCTATTTAAATTTAAGAATACTGATTTATTAATATTAACTTTATTACAGCTAGCTATATTATAAATTTCCTAAAGTATAAAGTTATGATATATATCTTTATCTAACTCTAATTCAATATATATATTATTAGAAAATGCTATTATATAGAGTATAGAGGAGTTTTTATATTTAATACCAAATAAATAGTATTTTAAAATATTAATTAATAAATTAAAAATATAGTTAAATAGTAGAGAAGATAAAAGATTACTTTATTAGATATTTTATTAGATTAGAAAAATTTTTAAAGTATTTAAGCTAAGTAAAAGTGTAGTAAAGGTATATTTAAGTAAAAATTTTATATATTTGATAAATTTATTTCCAAAACTTATTTTATATAATACTATTAGAAGATATTAGTAGTCAATATAGTTGTAAGATTTTTTTATTTATAAAAACTAGTTTTTCTATTACTTTATTAATACTAGCTAATTCTAAATAGCTTAATATCTTTAAAATATTATTAAAAATTTATTTAGATTTAATAAACTTAAACTAATAAGAAGATAAAGAAAATATACTATATTATTATAGTTTATTAGCTACTAACTTACTCAAGATTTTAATATTGGTATTTAATAAAGAAATTAGTCTATAATTGGTTAAGTCTACTAAATTACTTTTTTTATAAAGAAGGCAAATGTAAGCTTTATAAATATTTTGAATTTGTATACTTAAGAACTATACCAAATTTAATACTCTTGTTAAAATTATTATTATCTTTATATTAATTAGCTTTTAAACTTTATAAGTAATTTTATTAAAGCTAGGCATTATATTATTTTTAACTTTTTTTAATATTTTTCTAACTTTCTCTGTTTTTAATAAGGTATTAAGGTTTTATAGAGCTATAGAGTTTATTTTTTGTATATTAAGTACTGTTTTAATTTATTTTTTGATTTGAAAATATATATATAGGTAGCTAGTTTAGGCTTTATAAAATCTTTTCTAAAAGAACCAAATTTTTTTTTCTATTTTTTTAAATCTAATATTAAAAAAAGGGTTTTTTTACTAATACTAGTAAGCTAATATAAGTTAATATTATTATTTACTTTTTTTTTGCTATTTATTAAAAAAAAAGTTGATAGTTTTTTACTATATATTTTTTATTTAATAGCTATGACTTTTGTTTTATACTTCAATGCTATTTTATATAATTTTCTAAGTTTATATTTTAAAAAACATCTCTTTTAGTAGATAATATTAGCATTAGAAGCTGTAAATAGTAATTTTACTAAAAAGGTAATTTTTTGGCTTATTATTATTTTGTTTTAGTTTTATTTTCTATATTATTATTTATTAAGTTTTTTAAAAGCTTATATATTTTTTTCTTAAAAATTTGTTAATATATAAATAACTTTTTATTTATAATAGTTACATTTAGGATAAAAGTAGTAAGTAGCTAATAGTTAGCTTAGGTAGAAAGAAAAAGCTTTTTACTAGCTTTAGTTCATTATTAATTAAATTAGTCTGGATATTAATTAACAGTTTAAGTATAATTTAATAATAGTTTAAGATTAGATTAAGCTTACTTAAACAGAAACTATCAACTACTTATAAATTCTTACTAATAAAAATTTAGTTTAAGTATAAGCCTACATTATTTATTATATACTAATATATTATAATCTCCAGTTTTATTATATTAAAATGCAGTATATTAGCTAAGCTATATTTTTATATAAACCTATATAGATAATTTGGATTAGAGCTATAAGTTCTATTTACTAAATAAAAATGTTAGTTAAGTATATTAATAGTGTTTTAATTTTTACTTATAATAGCGTTAAAGTTATAAAATAGTTTAAATAGTTTTCTTATAAATTCATTATAATAGTATAAAGGATATTTTATAACTATATAAATTAATTTAATATAAATAAATATAAAAATATATAGTAGCTATATATATTTTATTAGCTAAATTAATATATATAATATTTTAAAAATTATAATAATAATATTTAATATAAATTAACTATATATATATATATATAATAAATATTAATATAATAAAGTATTTTTTAAAATACTAAAAATGTTAAGTTAATATTTATAATCTAAGAGTTTAATAAATTTCTCTCTATAGATTAAAGGTTTATATATAGCTAATAAGTTAAATTTTTTTTCTAAATTAGTATATATTATTTTTACTTAAGCTAATCTGCTAGAATTTAATCTTTTAAAGTTATTTAAAGTTATTTTATTTGAATTAGTAAGAATTACTACATTTAAAAGCTAGTAGCTATTATATTTGTTTTTTATTTTTTCTAAATTTTAATATACTTTAAAAACTAATATATTAATTGAATCAATTTTTATATCATTTAGAAAAAGTACATTTATATTTATTATTATTAAGTAATTGAGTTTGAAGTTAAAAGTATATTCAAGTTAAATAGAGTTAAGGTTGATAGTAAGTATTTTAAGTTTTTATATTTTAATATATATTAATATAGTCTCATCTATTTAATTAAATAGGAAAATAAAATTTTAAATTTTTAAAGTTATTAGTTTTTCAATCCCTAATAAATAAAAGGATAGAGAATTTATATATATAAATTATATAGATTTATAATTTATAATTATAAAATTTAAAAAAAATAAAATTAAAGAGAGGTAAAAATATTAATAGATTATTAATAATTAATATACTCTAAAGTAATAGTAAGTGCATTAATTACTATATTAATGCTAATTTTATTATAATATTTATTATATGAAAACATATTAATAAGGAAAAACCCAAATTTAGCTTACTTATAGCAATTATTACTATTTATAAATATGTTTAAATATAGGATACTAAGTTTAAAAAAATTAAAAGATAGTTTATATATATAACTAGCTTATAAAATTTATTATATAAAGATGAGTTTTAGGTTTATTATAGAAATTATTTTTTGGAAAAAGAAATTAACTACTTTTTTATTTCAAAAGAAATTTTAATAACTATTTTTTGCTATAAATACTTAGGCTATACTTTTATTTATTTATTTATATATAAATCAAAGTTACTAGTAAAAGAAGATACTAAATTACTTATTAGCTTAAAAGATTAAATAAAAGTAGCTGATATAATTTTGACTAATTTTAAGTTTATAAAAAAACTAAAAGGATTGGTTTTTAGCTATAAAGCTAGTACAATTAGTAATTTAATATTATTAGGTATTTTAGGTATTAGATTTAGTAAATTAGTATTAGATATAAAGTATAATTTACTTTTTTTTTACAACCTTATATAAAGTAGTCTATATTTTTACAGTTAAAGTATTTAGATATTACATTAAGCCAGATAAAGCTTATATTATATTTACTAATTTCAATCTTATTTAGTAAGTTAATAGAAAATTCTTTTTGTTTTAAGCTATACCTTAATTTTAGCTTTAGTAGCTTTATATAAAGTGATTTTTAAATAGAAAACTGGAGTATATAATATAATATCTTCTCATTATTCTATTTAGTAGTAAACTTTTGCATATACTAATTTAGTATTAGAAAATTTAAAAGTCTTAAGCTATACTAGCATATTATTAATAAAAACATAGACTATATTAATTTTTACTAAGTATTTTCTTTAATAAAATTTTTAATTTTTATAAATAATTTCTAATTTACATATATTTATCAATTATTTAAAAGTGAAAAATAATATAAGTACTTTTTAAAGTTACTTTACTAGAGTAATAAAAAAGATTTTGAAATAGTTAATAGCATTTATGATATACTTAAGAGCTTTATTTTTAAAAATATCTATTTTAGAAAAGTTAAAATAGGCAGCTTTTAAATAAACTAATTTAATAGCTAATAGTTTAGCTTTATTAAAAACTTTAGTAATACTACTTTAAAAGGGAAAATCTTTACTTTTTTTAGATAGAAAGCTTTATTTTTAGGTAGAACTAGTAGCTTAGAGATTAGTATATTAAATCTATTAGCAATTTTATATAGTTATAAGTTTAGCTAGTTTTTTTTTCTTTATGAATTTTGCTTTTTAATAAATTAAAAGAAAAATTATTATATTTTAATAACTAGCTTTTACTATATTATTAACTTTTAAAGTATTATTATTAATATTCTTATTATAAAAAATTTATTATTTTTAAAAATAATATGTAAGGCTAAAACTTAATCAAAAAAATTTTTTTTATAATTTGTAAAATATATTTTAGTATTTTTATTTTTATTTTATCTATTAAAATATAATTTAATATTTTTATAACTTATTTTTTATTTATATTATTTTTAAAAATAGCTTAAACTTTTAATCTTTTTAAAAAAAAAACTTCTAGCTAAAAAATTTTTTTATTATTTTATTAAATTTTATTTTAACTATAATATAGCTTTTTTATTTATAAAAATATATTATATTTATATTTTCTTTTTTTTAATTTTGTAAAAAATAGTTTAAAGTAATTTTTTAATTATTTTTATTATTAACTTATTATAACTTCTTTTAAAATATTATATTTTTTTAATTATATTTTAAAACTATAATTTTTACATATATTTTTTATTAATTTTTAGTTATTTTTTTAATATTTTTTAAGTATACTTTACTATTTTTTAAATTTTTTTTAAACTATAATTTTTAATTAAATTTTTTAATAAGTGCTATTTTAATTTATATATTATATATATATACTAATATATAGCTTTTTAAACTATTTTTTCTTTTATAGTAATATTATATATATATATATATATTTAGTAAAAGTAAAAAATTCATTTTATTTATATAGTTTTCTTTATTAAATGAAAAGTA